>CABEGB010000693.1:0-280375 GCA_901521435.1 Crematogaster levior | reverse complement strand
CCACCCCCAAACCCCTTTGGCGACTCCAACAGTAAAGTACCCTTTTCTCTCGGCAGAATCGAACGACACTGCTCTTGCTCGATGCGCAGTAATTTGTACCGTCGAAATATAGAGTTTGAGAATTTGTACCTCCACCCTTCTTCTTGAAACCACCCCCAAACCTTTGGCGGCTCCAACAATAAAGTACCCTTTTCCCTCGGCAGAATCGAACGACACTGCTCTTGCTCGATGCGCAGTAATTTGTACCGTCGAAATATAAAGTTTGAGAATTTGTACCTCCACCCTTCTTCTTGAAACCACCCCCAAAACCTTTGGCGGCTCCAACAATAAAGTACCTTTTTCTCTCGGCAGAATCGAACGACACTGCTCTTGCTCGATGCGCAGTAATTTGTACCGTCGAAATATAAAGTTTGAGAATTTGTACCTCCACCCTTCTTCTTGAAACCACCCCCAAAACCTTTGGCGGCTCCAACAATAAAGTACCTTTTTCTCTCGGCAGAATCGAACGACACTGCTCTTGCTCGATGCGCAGTAATTTGTACCGTCGAAATATAAAGTTTGAGAATTTGTACCTCCACCCTTCTTCTTGAAACCCTTTTCCCTCGGCAGAATCGAACGACACTGCTCTTGCTCGATGCGCAGTAATTTGTACCGTCGAAATATAAAGTTTGAGAATTTGTACCTCCACCCTTTTTCTCGAAACCTTTGGCGGCTCCAACAATAAAGTACCCTTTTCTCTCGGCAGAATCGAACGACACTGCTCTTGCTCGATGCGCAGTAATTTGTACCGTCAAAATATAGAGTTTGAGAATTTGTACCTCCACCCTTCTTCTTGAAACCACCCCCAAAACCTTTGGCGGCTCCAACAGTAAAGTACCCTTTTCTCTCGGCAGAATCGAACGACACTGCTCTTGCTCGATGCGCAGTAATTTGTACCGTCAAAATATAAAGTTTGAGAATTTGTACCTCCACCCTTCTTCTTGAAACCACCCCCAAAACCTTTGGCGGCTCCAACAATAAAGTACCTTTTTCTCTCGGCAGAATCGAACGACACTGCTCTTGCTCGATGCGCAGTAATTTGTACCGTCGAAATATAGAGTTTGAGAATTTGTACCTCCACCCTTTTCTTGAAACCACCCCCAAAACCTTTGGCGGCTCCAACAATAAAGTACCTTTTTCTCTCGGCAGAATCGAACGACACAGTGCTTTTGCTCGATACGCAGTAATTTGTACCGTCAAAATATAAAGTTTGAGAATTTGTACCTCTCTTGCTCGATGCGCAGTAATTTGTACCGTCGAAATATAAAGTTTGAGAATTTGTACCTCCACCCTTCTTCTTGAAACCACCCCCAAAACCTTTGGCGGCTCCAACAATAAAGTACCTTTTTCTCTCGGCAGAATCGAACGACACTGCTCTTGCTCGATGCGCAGTAATTTGTACCGTCGAAATATAGAGTTTGAGAATTTGTACCTCCACCCTTTTTCTCGAAACCACCCCCAAAACCTTTGGCGGCTCCAACAATAAAGTACCCTTTTCTCTCGGCAGAATCGAACGACACTGCTCTTGCTCGATGCGCAGTAATTTGTACCGTCGAAATATAGAGTTTGAGAATTTGTACCTCCACCCTTCTTCTTGAAACCACCCCCAAAACCTTTGGCGGCAGAAAGTACCTTTTTCTCTCGGCAACGAACGACACTGCTCTTGCTCGATGCGCAGTAATTTGTACCGTCGAAATATAGAGTTTGAGAATTTGTACCTCCACCCTTTTTCTCGAAACCACCCCCAAAACCTTTGGCGGCTCCAACAATAAAGTACCCTTTTCCCTCGGCAGAATCGAACGACACTGCTCTTGCTCGATGCGCAGTAATTTGTACCGTCGAAATATAGAGTTTGAGAATTTGTACCTCCACCCTTCTTCTTGAAACCACCCCCAAAACCTTTTGCGGCTCCAACAGTAAAGTACCCTTTTCTCTCGGCAGAATCGAACGACACTGCTCTTGCTCGATGCGCAGTAATTTGTACCGTCGAAATATAGAGTTTGAGAATTTGTACCTCCACCCTTCTTCTTGAAACCACCCCCAAAACCTTTGGCGGCTCCAACAATAAAGTACCTTTTTCTCTCGGCAGAATCGAACGACACTGCTCTTGCTCGATGCGCAGTAATTTGTACCGTCGAAATATAAAGTTTGAGAATTTGTACCTCCACCCTTCTTCTTGAAACCACCCCCAAAACCTTTGGCGGCTCCAACAATAAAGTACCCTTTTCCCTCGGCAGAATCGAACGACACTGCTCTTGCTCGATGCGCAGTAATTTGTACCGTCGAAATATAGAGTTTGAGAATTTGTACCTCCACCCTTCTTCTTGAAACCACCCCCAAAACCTTTGGCGGCTCCAACAGTAAAGTACCCTTTTCCCTCGGCAGAATCGAACGACACTGCTCTTGCTCGATGCGCAGTAATTTGTACCGTCGAAATATAGAGTTTGAGAATTTGTACCTCCACCCTTCTTCTTGAAACCACCCCCAAAACCTTTGGCGGCTCCAAACCCTTTTCCCTCGGCAGAATCGAACGACACTGCTCTTGCTCGATGCGCAGTAATTTGTACCGTCGAAATATAAAGTTTGAGAATTTGTACCTCCACCCTTTTTCTCGAAACCACCCCCAAAACCTTTGGCGGCTCCAACAATAAAGTACCCTTTTCTCTCGGCAGAATCGAACGACACTGCTCTTGCTCGATGCGCAGTAATTTGTACCGTCGAAATATAGAGTTTGAGAATTTGTACCTCCACCCTTCTTCTTGAAACCACCCCCAAAACCTTTGGCGGCTCCAACTTACCTTTTTCTCTCGGCAGAATCGAACGACACTGCTCATGCGCAGTAATTTGTACCGTCGAAATATAGTTTGAGAATTTGTACCTCCACCCTTTTTCTCGAAACCACCCCCAAAACCTTTGGCGGCTCCAGAAAGTACCCTTTTCCCTCGGCAGAATCGAACGACACTGCTCTTGCTCGATGCGCAGTAATTTGTACCGTCGAAATATAAAGTTTGAGAATTTGTACCTCCACCCTTTTTCTCGAAACCACCCCCAAAACCTTTTGCGGCTCCAACAATAAAGTACCCTTTTCCCTCGGCAGAATCGAACGACACTGCTCTTGCTCGATGCGCAGTAATTTGTACCGTCGAAATATAGAGTTTGAGAATTTGTACCTCCACCCTTTTTCTTGAAACCAAAACCTTTGGCAGAATCGAACGACACTGCTCTTGCTCGATGCGCAGTAATTTGTACCGTCGAAATATAGAGTTTGAGAATTTGTACCTCCACCCTTCTTCTTGAAACCACCCCACCTTTGGCGGCTCCAACAGTAAAGTACCCTTTTCCCTCGGCAGAATCGAACGACACTGCTCTTGCTCGATGCGCAGTAATTTGTACCGTCGAAATATAGAGTTTGAGAATTTGTACCTCCACCCTTCTTCTTGAAACCACCCCCAAAACCTTTGGCGGCTCCAACAGTAAAGTACCCTTTTCCCTCGGCAGAATCGAACGACACTGCTCTTGCTCGATGCGCAGTAATTTGTACCGTCGAAATATAAAGTTTGAGAATTTGTACCTCCACCCTTCTTCTTGAAACCACCCCCAAAACCTTTGGCGGCTCCAACAGTAAAGTACCCTTTTCCCTCGGCAGAATCGAACGACACTGCTCTTGCTCGATGCGCAGTAATTTGTACCGTCGAAATATAGAGTTTGAGAATTTGTACCTCCACCCTTCTTCTTGAAACCACCCCCAAAACCTTTGGCGGCTCCAACAAATAAAGTACCTTTTTCTCTCGGCAGAATCGAACGACACTGCTCTTGCTCGATGCGCAGTAATTTGTACCGTCGAAATATAGAGTTTGAGAATTTGTACCTCCACCCTTCTTCTTGAAACCACCCCCAAAACCTTTTGCGGCTCCAACAGTAAAGTACCCTTTTCCCTCGGCAGAATCGAACGACACTGCTCTTGCTCGATGCGCAGTAATTTGTACCGTCGAAATATAGAGTTTGAGAATTTGTACCTCCACCCTTCTTCTTGAAACCACCCCCAAAACCTTTGGCGGCTCCAAAAATAAAGTACCTTTTTCTCTCGGCAGAATCGAACGACACTGCTCTTGCTCGATGCGCAGTAATTTGTAAAATATAAAGTTTGAGAATTTGTACCTCCACCCTTCTTCTTGAAACCACCCCCAAAACCTTTGGCGGCTCCAACAGAAAGTACCCTTTTCCCTCGGCAGAATCGAACGACACTGCTCTTGCTCGATGCGCAGTAATTTGTACCGTCGAAATATAGAGTTTGAGAATTTGTACCTCCACCCTTCTTCTTGAAACCACCCCCAAAACCTTTTGCGGCTCCAACAGTAAAGTACCCTTTTCTCTCGGCAGAATCGAACGACACTGCTCTTGCTCGATGCGCAGTAATTTGTACCGTCGAAATATAGAGTTTGAGAATTTGTACCTCCACCCTTCTTCTTGAAACCACCCCCAAAACCTTTGGCGGCTCCAACAATAAAGTACCTTCCTCGGCAGAATCGAACGACACTGCTCTTGCTCGATGCGCAGTACTTTGTACCGTCGAAATATAAAGTTTGAGAATTTGTACCTCCACCCTTCTTCTTGAAACCACCCCCAAAACCTTTGGCGGCTCCAACAGTAAAGTACCCTTTTCCCTCGGCAGAATCGAACGACACTGCTCTTGCTCGATGCGCAGTAATTTGTACCGTCGAAATATAGAGTTTGAGAATTTGTACCTCCACCCTTCTTCTTGAAACCACCCCCAAAACCTTTGGCGGCTCCAACAAAGTACCCTTTTCCCTCGGCAGAATCGAACGACACTGCTCTTGCTCGATGCGCAGTAATTTGTACCGTCAAAATATAAAGTTTGAGAATTTGTACCTCCACCCTTCTTCTTGAAACCACCCCCAAAACCTTTGGCGGCTCCAACAGTAAAGTACCTTTTTCCCTCGGCAGAATCGAACGACACTGCTCTTGCTCGATGCGCAGTAATTTGTACCGTCGAAATATAGAGTTTGAGAATTTGTACCTCCACCCTTTTTCTTGAAACCACCCCCAAAACCTTTGGCGGCTCCAACAGTAAAGTACCCTTTTTCTCTCGGCAGAATCGAACGACACTGCTCTTGCTCGATGCGCAGTAATTTGTACCGTCGAAATATAGAGTTTGAGAATTTGTACCTCCACCCTTCTTCTTGAAACCACCCCCAAAACCTTTTGCGGCTCCAAGTAAAGTACCCTTTTCCCTCGGCAGAATCGAACGACACTGCTCTTGCTCGATGCGCAGTAATTTGTACCGTCAAAATATAAAGTATTGAAAGTACCCTTTTCTTGAAACCACCCCCAAAACCTTTGGCGGCAGAATCGAACGACACTGCTCTTGCTCGATGCGCAGTAATTTGTACCGTCGAAATATAGAGTTTGAGAATTTGTACCTCCACCCTTCTTCTTGAAACCACCCCCAAAACCTTTGGCGGCTCCAACAATAAAGTACCTTTTTCTCTCGGCAGAATCGAACGACACTGCTCTTGCTCGATGCGCAGTAATTTGTACCGTCGAAATATAGAGTTTGAGAATTTGTACCTCCACCCTTTTTCTCGAAACCACCCCCAAAACCTTTGGCGGCTCCAACAGTAAAGTACCCTTTTCCCTCGGCAGAATCGAACGACACTGCTCTTGCTCGATTCGCAGTAATTTGTACCGTCAAAATATAGAGTTTGAGAATTTGTACCTCCACCCTTCTTCTTGAAACCACCCCCAAAACCTTTGGCGGCTCCAACAGTAAAGTACCCTTTTCTCTCGGCAGAATCGAACGACACTGCTCTTGCTCGATGCGCAGTAATTTGTACCGTCGAAATATAGAGTTTGAGAATTTGTACCTCCACCCTTCTTCTTGAAACCACCCCCAAACCTTTGGCGGCTCCAAAAATAAAGTACCGTTTTCTCTCGGCAGAATCGAACGACACTGCTCTTGCTCGATGCGCAGTACTTTGTTCCGTCGAAATATAACGTTTGAGAATTTGTACCTCCACCCTTCTTCTTGAAACCACCCCCAAAACCTTTTGCGGCTCCAACAGTAAAGTACCCTTTTCTCTCGGCAGAATCGAACGACACTGCTCTTGCTCGATGCGCAGTAATTTGTACCGTCGAAATATAGAGTTTGAGAATTTGTACCTCCACCCTTCTTCTTGAAACCACCCCCAAAACCTTTGGCGGCTCCAACAATAAAGTACCTTTTTCTCTCGGCAGAATCGAACGACACTGCTCTTGCTCGATGCGCAGTAATTTGTACCGTCGAAATATAGAGTTTGAGAATTTGTACCTCCACCCTTTTTCTCGAAACCACCCCCAAAACCTTTGGCGGCTCCAACAGTAAAGTACCCTTTTCCCTCGGCAGAATCGAACGACACTGCTCTTGCTCGATGCGCAGTAATTTGTACCGTCGAAATATAGAGTTTGAGAATTTGTACCTCCACCCTTCTTCTTGAAACCACCCCCAAAACCTTTGGCGGCTCCAACAGTAAAGTACCCTTTTCTCTCGGCAGAATCGAACGACACTGCTCTTGCTCGATGCGCAGTAATTTGTACCGTCGAAATATAGAGTTTGAGAATTTGTACCTCCACCCTTCTTCTTGAAACCACCCCCAAAACCTTTGGCGGCTCCAACAATAAAGTACCCTTTTCTCTCGGCAGAATCGAACGACACTGCTCTTGCTCGATGCGCAGTAATTTGTACCGTCGAAATATAAAGTTTGAGAATTTGTACCTCCACCCTTCTTCTTGAAACCACCCCCAAAACCTTTGGCGGCTCCAACAGTAAAGTACCCTTTTCTCTCGGCAGAATCGAACGACACTGCTCTTGCTCGATGCGCAGTAATTTGTACCGTCGAAATATAGAGTTTGAGAATTTGTACCTCCACCCTTCTTCTTGAAACCACCCCCAAAACCTTTGGCGGCTCCAAAAATAAAGTACCTTTTTCTCTCGGCAGAATCGAACGACACTGCTCTTGCTCGATGCGCAGTAATTTGTACCGTCGAAATATAGAGTTTGAGAATTTGTACCTCCACCCTTCTTCTTGAAACCACCCCCAAAACCTTTGGCGGCTCCAACAGTAAAGTACCCTTTTCCCTCGGCAGAATCGAACGACACTGCTCTTGCTCGATTCGCAGTAATTTGTACCGTCAAAATATAGAGTTTGAGAATTTGTACCTCCACCCTTCTTCTTGAAACCACCCCCAAAACCTTTTGCGGCTCCAACAGTAAAGTACCCTTTTCTCTCGGCAGAATCGAACGACACTGCTCTTGCTCGATGCGCAGTAATTTGTACCGTCGAAATATAGAGTTTGAGAATTTGTACCTCCACCCTTCTTCTTGAAACCACCCCCAAACCTTTGGCGGCTCCAAAAATAAAGTACCGTTTTCTCTCGGCAGAATCGAACGACACTGCTCTTGCTCGATGCGCAGTAATTTGTTCCGTCGAAATATAACGTTTGAGAATTTGTACCTCCACCCTTCTTCTTGAAACCACCCCCAAAACCTTTGGCGGCTCCAACAGTAAAGTACCCTTTTCTCTCGGCAGAATCGAACGACACTGCTCTTGCTCGATGCGCAGTAATTTGTACCGTCGAAATATAGAGTTTGAGAATTTGTACCTCCACCCTTCTTCTTGAAACCACCCCCAAAACCTTTGGCGGCTCCAACAATAAAGTACCCTTTTCTCTCGGCAGAATCGAACGACCTCCACCCTTCTTCTTGAAACCACCCCCAAACCTTTGGCGGCTCCAAAAATAAAGTACCTCTCTCGGCAGAATCGAACGACACTGCTCTTGCTCGATGCGCAGTAATTTGTACCGTCGAAATATAGAGTTTGAGAATTTGTACCTCCACCCTTTTTCTCGAAACCACCCCCAAAACCTTTGGCGGCTCCAACAGTAAAGTACCCTTTTCCCTCGGCAGAATCGAACGACACTGCTCTTGCTCGATTCGCAGTAATTTGTACCGTCAAAATATAGAGTTTGAGAATTTGTACCTCCACCCTTCTTCTTGAAACCACCCCCAAAACCTTTTGCGGCTCCAACAGTAAAGTACCCTTTTCTCTCGGCAGAATCGAACGACACTGCTCTTGCTCGATGCGCAGTAATTTGTACCGTCGAAATATAGAGTTTGAGAATTTGTACCTCCACCCTTCTTCTTGAAACCACCCCCAAACCTTTGGCGGCTCCAAAAATAAAGTACCGTTTTCTCTCGGCAGAATCGAACGACACTGCTCTTGCTCGATGCGCAGTACTTTGTTCCGTCGAAATATAAAGTTTGAGAATTTGTACCTCCACCCTTCTTCTTGAAACCACCCCCAAAACCTTTTGCGGCTCCAACAGTAAAGTACCCTTTTCTCTCGGCAGAATCGAACGACACTGCTCTTGCTCGATGCGCAGTAATTTGTACCGTCGAAATATAGAGTTTGAGAATTTGTACCTCCACCCTTCTTCTTGAAACCACCCCCAAAACCTTTGGCGGCTCCAACAATAAAGTACCTTTTTCTCTCGGCAGAATCGAACGACACTGCTCTTGCTCGATGCGCAGTAATTTGTACCGTCGAAATATAGAGTTTGAGAATTTGTACCTCCACCCTTCTTCTTGAAACCACCCCCAAAACCTTTGGCGGCTCCAACAGTAAAGTACCCTTTTCCCTCGGCAGAATCGAACGACACTGCTCTTGCTCGATTCGCAGTAATTTGTACCGTCAAAATATAACGTTTGAGAATTTGTACCTCCACCCTTCTTCTTGAAACCACCCCCAAAACCTTTTGCGGCTCCAAGAGTAAAGTACCCTTTTCCCTCGGCAGAATCGAACGACACTGCTCTTGCTCGATGCGCAGTAATTTGTACCGTCGAAATATAAAGTTTGAGAATTTGTACCTCCACCCTTCTTCTTGAAACCACCCCCAAAACCTTTGGCGGCTCCAACAATAAAGTACCTTTTTCTCTCGGCAGAATCGAACGACACTGCTCTTGCTCGATGCGCAGTAATTTGTACCGTCGAAATATAGAGTTTGAGAATTTGTACCTCCACCCTTCTTCTTGAAACCACCCCCAAAACCTTTGGCGGCTCCAACAGTAAAGTACCCTTTTCCCTCGGCAGAATCGAACGACACTGCTCTTGCTCGATGCGCAGTAATTTGTACCGTCGAAATATAGAGTTTGAGAATTTGTACCTCCACCCTTTTTCTTGAAACCACCCCCAAAACCTTTGGCGGCTCCAACAGTAAAGTACCCTTTTCTCTCGGCAGAATCGAACGACACTGCTCTTGCTCGATGCGCAGTAATTTGTACCGTCGAAATATAGAGTTTGAGAATTTGTACCTCCACCCTTCTTCTTGAAACCACCCCCAAAACCTTTGGCGGCTCCAACAGTAAAGTACCCTTTTCTCTCGGCAGAATCGAACGACACTGCTCTTGCTCGATGCGCAGTAATTTGTACCGTCGAAATATAAAGTTTGAGAATTTGTACCTCCACCCTTCTTCTTGAAACCACCCCCAAAACCTTTGGCGGCTCCAACAGTAAAGTACCCTTTTCCCTCGGCAGAATCGAACGACACTGCTCTTGCTCGATGCGCAGTAATTTGTACCGTCGAAATATAGAGTTTGAGAATTTGTACCTCCACCCTTCTTCTTGAAACCACCCCCAAAACCTTTGGCGGCTCCAACAATAAAGTACCTTTTTCTCTCGGCAGAATCGAACGACACTGCTCTTGCTCGATGCGCAGTAATTTGTACCGTCGAAATATAAGTTTGAGAATTTGTACCTCCACCCTTTTTCTCGAAACCACCCCCAAAACCTTTGGCGGCTCCAACAGTAAAGTACCCTTTTCCCTCGGCAGAATCGAACGACACTGCTCTTGCTCGATGCGCAGTAATTTGTACCGTCAAAATATAGAGTTTGAGAATTTGTACCTCCACCCTTCTTCTTGAAACCACCCCCAAAACCTTTGGCGGCTCCAACAATAAAGTACCTTTTCTCTCGGCAGAATCGAACGACACTGCTCTTGCTCGATGCGCAGTAATTTGTACCGTCGAAATATAGAGTTTGAGAATTTGTACCTCCACCCTTCTTCTTGAAACCACCCCCAAACCTTTGGCGGCTCCAAAAATAAAGTACCGTTTTCTCTCGGCAGAATCGAACGACACTGCTCTTGCTCGATGCGCAGTAATTTGTACCGTCGAAATATAACGTTTGAGAATTTGTACCTCCACCCTTCTTCTTGAAACCACCCCCAAAACCTTTTGCGGCTCCAACAGTAAAGTACCCTTTTCCCTCGGCAGAATCGAACGACACTGCTCTTGCTCGATGCGCAGTAATTTGTACCGTCGAAATATAGAGTTTGAGAATTTGTACCTCCACCCTTCTTCTTGAAACCACCCCCAAAACCTTTGGCGGCTCCAACAATAAAGTACCTTTTTCTCTCGGCAGAATCGAACGACACTGCTCTTGCTCGATGCGCAGTAATTTGTACCGTCGAAATATAGAGTTTGAGAATTTGTACCTCCACCCTTTTTCTCGAAACCACCCCCAAAACCTTTGGCGGCTCCAACAGTAAAGTACCTTTTTCCCTCGGCAGAATCGAACGACACTGCTCTTGCTCGATGCGCAGTAATTTGTACCGTCGAAATATAGAGTTTGAGAATTTGTACCTCCACCCTTTTTCTCGAAACCACCCCCAAAACCTTTGGCGGCTCCAACAGTAAAGTACCCTTTTCCCTCGGCAGAATCGAACGACACTGCTCTTGCTCGATTCGCAGTAATTTGTACCGTCAAAATATAGAGTTTGAGAATTTGTACCTCCACCCTTCTTCTTGAAACCACCCCCAAAACCTTTGGCGGCTCCAACAGTAAAGTACCCTTTTCTCTCGGCAGAATCGAACGACACTGCTCTTGCTCGATGCGCAGTAATTTGTACCGTCGAAATATAGAGTTTGAGAATTTGTACCTCCACCCTTCTTCTTGAAACCACCCCCAAAACCTTTGGCGGCTCCAAAAATAAAGTACCAGAATCGAACGACACTGCTCTTGCTCGATGCGCAGTACTTTGTTCCGTCGAAATATAACGTTTGAGAATTTGTACCTCCACCCTTCTTCTTGAAACCACCCCCAAAACCTTTGGCGGCTCCAACAGTAAAGTACCCTTTTCTCTCGGCAGAATCGAACGACACTGCTCTTGCTCGATGCGCAGTAATTTGTACCGTCGAAATATAGAGTTTGAGAATTTGTACCTCCACCCTTCTTCTTGAAACCACCCCCAAAACCTTTGGCGGCTCCAACAATAAAGTACCTTTTTCTCTCGGCAGAATCGAACGACACTGCTCTTGCTCGATGCGCAGTAATTTGTACCGTCGAAATATAGAGTTTGAGAATTTGTACCTCCACCCTTCTTCTTGAAACCACCCCCAAAACCTTTGGCGGCTCCAACAGTAAAGTACCCTTTTCCCTCGGCAGAATCGAACGACACTGCTCTTGCTCGATGCGCAGTAATTTGTACCGTCGAAATATAAAGTTTGAGAATTTGTACCTCCACCCTTCTTCTTGAAACCACCCCCAAAACCTTTGGCGGCTCCAACAATAAAGTACCCTTTTCTCTCGGCAGAATCGAACGACACTGCTCTTGCTCGATGCGCAGTAATTTGTACCGTCAAAATATAAAGTTTGAGAATTTGTACCTCCACCCTTCTTCTTGAAACCACCCCCAAAACCTTTGGCGGCTCCAACAGTAAAGTACCCTTTTCTCTCGGCAGAATCGAACGACACTGCTCTTGCTCGATGCGCAGTAATTTGTACCGTCGAAATATAGAGTTTGAGAATTTGTACCTCCACCCTTCTTCTTGAAACCACCCCCAAAACCTTTGGCGAAACCAGAATCGAACGACACTGCTCTTGCTCGATGCGCAGTACCGTTATAAAGTTTGAGAATTTGTACGAAACCACCCCCAAAACCTTTGCGGCTCCAACAGTAAAGTACCCTTTTCCCTCGGCAGAATCGAACGACACTGCTCTTGCTCGATGCGCAGTAATTTGTACCGTCGAAATATAAAGTTTGAGAATTTGTACCTCCACCCTTCTTCTTGAAACCACCCCCAAAACCTTTGGCGGCTCCAACAGTAAAGTACCCTTTTCTCTCGGCAGAATCGAACGACACTGCTCTTGCTCGATGCGCAGTAATTTGTACCGTCGAAATATAGAGTTTGAGAATTTGTACCTCCACCCTTCTTCTTGAAACCACCCCCAAAACCTTTGGCGGCTCCAACAATAAAGTACCGTTTTCTCTCGGCAGAATCGAACGACACTGCTCTTGCTCGATGCGCAGTAATTTGTACCGTCGAAATATAAAGTTTGAGAATTTGTACCTCCACCCTTCTTCTTGAAACCACCCCCAAAACCTTTGGCGGCTCCAACAATAAAGTACCCTTTTCTCTCGGCAGAATCGAACGACACTGCTCTTGCTCGATGCGCAGTAATTTGTACCGTCGAAATATAGAGTTTGAGAATTTGTACCTCCACCCTTCTTCTTGAAACCACCCCCAAAACCTTTGGCGGCTCCAACAATAAAGTACCCTTTTCCCTCGGCAGAATCGAACGACACTGCTCTTGCTCGATGCGCAGTAATTTGTACCGTCAAAATATAAAGTTTGAGAATTTGTACCTCCACCCTTCTTCTTGAAACCACCCCCAAAACCTTTGGCGGCTCCAACAGTAAAGTACCCTTTTCCCTCGGCAGAATCGAACGACACTGCTCTTGCTCGATGCGCAGTAATTTGTACCGTCGAAATATAGAGTTTGAGAATTTGTACCTCCACCCTTCTTCTTGAAACCACCCCCAAAACCTTTGGCGGCTCCAACAGTAAAGTACCCTTTTCTCTCGGCAGAATCGAACGACACTGCTCTTGCTCGATGCGCAGTAATTTGTACCGTCGAAATATAGAGTTTGAGAATTTGTACCTCCACCCTTCTTCTTGAAACCACCCCCAAACCTTTGGCGGCTCCAAAAATAAAGTACCGTTTTCTCTCGGCAGAATCGAACGACACTGCTCTTGCTCGATGCGCAGTACTTTGTTCCGTCGAAATATAAAGTTTGAGAATTTGTACCTCCACCCTTCTTCTTGAAACCACCCCCAAAACCTTTGGCGGCTCCAACAGTAAAGTACCCTTTTCCCTCGGCAGAATCGAACGACACTGCTCTTGCTCGATGCGCAGTAATCGATGCGCAGTAATTTGTACCGTCGAAATATAGAGTTTGAGAATTTGTACCTCCACCCTTCTTCTTGAAACCACCCCCAAAACCTTTGGCGGCTCCAAAAATAAAGTACCTTTTTCTCTCGGCAGAATCGAACGACACTGCTCTTGCTCGATGCGCAGTAATTTGTACCGTCGAAATATAGAGTTTGAGAATTTGTACCTCCACCCTTTTTCTCGAAACCACCCCCAAAACCTTTGGCGGCTCCAACAGTAAAGTACCCTTTTCCCTCGGCAGAATCGAACGACACTGCTCTTGCTCGATGCGCAGTAATTTGTACCGTCAAAATATAGAGTTTGAGAATTTGTACCTCCACCCTTCTTCTTGAAACCACCCCCAAAACCTTTTGGCGGCTCCAACAGTAAAGTACCCTTTTCTCTCGGCAGAATCGAACGACACTGCTCTTGCTCGATGCGCAGTAATTTGTACCGTCGAAATATAGAGTTTGAGAATTTGTACCTCCACCCTTTTTCTCGAAACCACCCCCAAAACCTTTGGCGGCTCCAACAGTAAAGTACCCTTTTCCCTCGGCAGAATCGAACGACACTGCTCTTGCTCGATTCGCAGTAATTTGTACCGTCAAAATATAGAGTTTGAGAATTTGTACCTCCACCCTTCTTCTTGAAACCACCCCCAAAACCTTTTGGCGGCTCCAACAGTAAAGTACCCTTTTCCCTCGGCAGAATCGAACGACACTGCTCTTGCTCGATGCGCAGTAATTTGTACCGTCGAAATATAGAGTTTGAGAATTTGTACCTCCACCCTTCTTCTCGAAACCACCCCCAAAACCTTTGGCGGCTCCAACAATAAAGTACCTTTTTCTCTCGGCAGAATCGAACGACACTGCTCTTGCTCGATGCGCAGTAATTTGTACCGTCGAAATATAAAGTTTGAGAATTTGTACCTCCACCCTTCTTCTTGAAACCACCCCCAAAACCTTTGGCGGCTCCAACAGTAAAGTACCCTTTTCTCTCGGCAGAATCGAACGACACTGCTCTTGCTCGATGCGCAGTAATTTGTACCGTCGAAATATAAAGTTTGAGAATTTGTACCTCCACCCTTCTTCTTGAAACCACCCCCAAAACCTTTGGCGGCTCCAACAATAAAGTACCTTTTTCTCTCGGCAGAATCGAACGACACTGCTCTTGCTCGATGCGCAGTAATTTGTACCGTCGAAATATAAAGTTTGAGAATTTGTACCTCCACCCTTCTTCTTGAAACCACCCCCAAAACCTTTGGCGGCTCCAACAGTAAAGTACCCTTTTCCCTCGGCAGAATCGAACGACACTGCTCTTGCTCGATGCGCAGTAATTTGTACCGTCGAAATATAAAGTTTGAGAATTTGTACCTCCACCCTTCTTCTTGAAACCACCCCCAAAACCTTTTGCGGCTCCAACAGTAAAGTACCCTTTTCCCTCGGCAGAATCGAACGACACTGCTCTTGCTCGATGCGCAGTAATTTGTACCGTCGAAATATAAAGTTTGAGAATTTGTACCTCCACCCTTCTTCTTGAAACCACCCCCAAAACCTTTGGCGGCTCCAACAGTAAAGTACCCTTTTCCCTCGGCAGAATCGAACGACACTGCTCTTGCTCGATGCGCAGTAATTTGTACCGTCGAAATATAAAGTTTGAGAATTTGTACCTCCACCCTTCTTCTTGAAACCACCCCCAAAACCTTTGGCGGCTCCAACAGTAAAGTACCCTTTTCCCTCGGCAGAATCGAACGACACTGCTCTTGCTCGATGCGCAGTAATTTGTACCGTCAAAATATAACCTTTGAGAATTTGTACCTCCACCCTTCTTCTTGAAACCACCCCCAAAACCTTTGGCGGCTCCAACAATAAAGTACCTTTTTCTCTCGGCAGAATCGAACGACACTGCTCTTGCTCGATGCGCAGTAATTTGTACCGTCGAAATATAGAGTTTGAGAATTTGTACCTCCACCCTTCTTCTTGAAACCACCCCCAAAACCTTTGGCGGCTCCAACAGTAAAGTACCCTTTTCCCTCGGCAGAATCGAACGACACTGCTCTTGCTCGATGCGCAGTAATTTGTACCGTCAAAATATAAAGTTTGAGAATTTGTACCTCCACCCTTCTTCTTGAAACCACCCCCAAAACCTTTGGCGGCTCCAAGAGTAAAGTACCCTTTTCCCTCGGCAGAATCGAACGACACTGCTCTTGCTCGATGCGCAGTACTTTGTTCCGTCGAAATATAAAGTTTGAGAATTTGTACCTCCACCCTTCTTCTTGAAACCACCCCCAAAATTTTTGGCGGCTCCAACAGTAAAGTATCCTTTTCCCTCGGCAAAATTGAACGACACTGCTCTTGCCTGATGCGCAGTAATTTGTACCGTCGAAATATAGAGTTTGAGAATTTGTACCTCCACCCTTCTTCTTGAAACCACTCCCAAACCCCTTTGGCGACTCCAAGAGTAAAGTATCTTTTTCTTCCAGCAGAATCGAACGACACTGCTCTTGCTCGATGCGCATTAATTTGTATCGTCGAAATATAAAGTCGTAGGACGCTTCTACTCTCTTTGACGTTGGCCATCTCGCTTGCTCCTTGTTCGTTTTCTCTCTCGCTTTCTGTGACCCTCCAGCAAAATGTATAAACATCGAATAAAATAAAAACTAAAATTTTTATTTCGTATTTTGTCGATTTAAAAATAATTTTTATGGGTTAATGAGATTTTTGTGATTAAAATGACACCAAACACGACATAAATTGGATTATTTTTAATTAATACCTAATCAAAACTTTGATTATATTAACCTTAAATTATCCAATAATTTAAAAAATTAAATTATTATAAAAATTATCCAATTTATGTCATGTTTGATATCATTTTAATCGTAAAACTTTCATTAATCTAATACAATTATTTTCAAATTTATAAAATAAGAAATATTAGTTTAATTTCGAGAATAATGACATATACGTGGAAGACTTTATATACATTAGATAAAAAAAAGCGAGAGAGCTTCTTGGAAACACTTCAATTTACATACACAAATTGAAATATAAACTTTAAAAATAGGAAAATATGTATATAATCATGTGTGCAAGATAAATTATATAAAATATATATATGTAGGGGAAGATGGTCTTAAGTCGGCACTGTGGTTAAAGACGGCACCCCGCGTTCCAAAATGCACCTTTTCACTCCGCACTGCATTGCGACTGCAAAAGCCACCCTACATCTTTCTAAATGACATAGAATTGTAGGAAAACGATCGCTGTACACAACTAAACACTCGCCAGCGTCATTAAATAATTTATCTTCTGTTTTCGGCCAAATGGCTTAGTGGGCCGACTCAGGACCACTCTCCCCTATATATATATATATAACAATATAGTATATATATATATAGAAGGTATATGTACAGAAGGGGACACAAGACACAAATGTCTTTACAAGTTCACACATGAAGGCATGCACATATCAATACATTTATATTTTGTATTTTGTATATATATGTAGTTATATATATATGCACATACACATGTAATATGTATATGTATTTCAATATGTGCATAAATTCTTGTGGAAGGCATTTATGTCCTTATTGTCCGTACATTATATAAAATTAATTTTAATATTCAATAGTAAAATTATATGAATGAGAAACAGAATTTAATAAAAAAAGCGTTTATACAGAAGAGAGATAGAGAGAGAGAGAGAGAGTGAGAGTGAGAGAGAAAGAGAGGGAGGGAGAGGAAAGGATATATATGTATTTATAAATATTATTAAAGATAAAAAGATTTATTTATACTATTATTAATTTATATTTATACTAAATCAAAACTTTCGTTTTTTTATTGTAAAAATTGTGATATTGACAATATTAAATATATATTAAATTTTTCAGACATATATTTTATATGTTTTGTGATATAGATAAAAATTACAATTATTTCAGAATAATAATGAATAAGCGAAATATGTATAATTAATGAAAATCTTCTTTATTTTATATACATACTAATATACATATTATCTCTGGTTACAGATTTATATTATCGACACTTCGTGCACATAGCACGGAACAGAACCATCATCTGTGGACATAGCGTGTTACCCATCGAGAAATTTCGTAGACATTGCTATGTAGTTCAATGTGCACGTTTTAAGGCCATCGCACACAACTTCCTTAACTGTAAGCATAAAGCCCCTTACACAATGCCAGGCAACAGGCAATAGGAACAGGAAATAACATAGAAGAGAAAGAGAGGAAAGCTATTTCTCTCTTTTTCTTTCCTACATTA
This sequence comes from Crematogaster levior, assembly GCA_901521435.1. Classification (NCBI taxonomy): domain Eukaryota; kingdom Metazoa; phylum Arthropoda; class Insecta; order Hymenoptera; family Formicidae; genus Crematogaster; species Crematogaster levior. The sequence continues at coordinate 262,776 of CABEGB010000693.1, read as the reverse complement.
TTCTCTATTCCTATTACCTGTTGCCTGGCATTGTGCAAGGACCTTAAGACGTAACGTAAGAATTAGCCAATGAATGAGCGTATAGGTCAAGGTTCCATTGGTCTATACGTTCATTCATTGGCTAATTCTTACGTTACGTCTTATGCTTACAGTTATGGAAGTTGTGTGCGATGGCCTTTATGGACATAGAGGCGTCTCGAATTGTGGTCGCACCTAAATCGCGGGCATGACCACTCTCATCCTTCTCTCTGATGTTACTTTCAAGTTTATCAAGTGTTTACATTTTTATTGGCGCTAGTCGACAGCACTTTGCGCTGATTGGATTGTACTTTTAGATCTAGAAGAATAGTTCAATTACACAGATCTAAAAGTATAGTCCAATCAACGCAAAGCGCTACTAGTCCTTGTGTGTGTAAACGGAGCAGAAGCTATAGCAGCTGCCAGCAGCTCCAAATAAATTGTAGGCCATAACACGTGGATTTGATCGTTTATAATATCATTTAACAAGTTTGTTATTAATATAATGGAAAATGGCCAACATCGACGTTCTTACTAATATTATATCTACGTTTAATGGTATTCGCTCGTTAGAACAAATAAGAGGGTAAGTAAAATATTGCATAATTTAGATGTTATTTAACCTAAAACGCTGTGAAATGAGAGACAAAAGTAATTTTTATTACTACCATAAAAAAAGAGAGAAGAAGTGACAAATATAATGTTAGAATAATGAAATTTTTTGTAAAGAAAATTTAGCTGTCAAATACGAATAAGAGTTTGCACCAAACAAAAAATTTAGCAAAAATTCGTCCTAAGAAGAATCTAACCTTTTTTCAATTTTAGTGAGAAAAGTAAAATTGATATAACAGCCCTTACAAAAAATGTGTATGATTTTGCTAAGGAGCAATTTTCTGAAGGCGAGAAATTTTATAGAAATACAAATGCATTACCAGAATTAGTCACAGAAGGTTTTGATGAGGAACAGATTTGGCAACAATTGGAATTACAAAACGAAGGCGAAATAGCACATTTTTTAAGTAAAATTCCTACAGTTTTATCTGAAAGTAAAAGATTGGTGATTCCAGTGAGCTCTAAGAAGCCTCAAGCTGTACAAATTGAAAATGATAATTTATATCAAGAGGCTGAAGGAATGTCCGAGGAGAAAGAATCAGAGGACGAGGATGTAAGAATTAAAAGTAATTTAAAAAAGAGGAAATGTAAAAAGTCCTCCATTGTAGATGACAAGTTTTTCAAGTTAGAAGAACTGGATGAATATTTAACTAAAGAAGAGAAAAAGGAGAAACAAGGAAAGGACAATACCGAATCTGACGACGAATCGGTAGATTTATTTAATGATGTTTCTGAAGAAGAAGATGGAGATAATACTGAAAAGAAATACATAAAGTATGCAGATTTCTTTGATAGTCCCGAAAGTGAGAATGAGCAAATCGATAAAAGCAAAAATTCAGATCACAGTGATAGTATTAGGGATTCCGAAGAGGAAGAATTAGAGGATGAAGAAATGGATATTGACGAAGAGGATGAAGAGTGCCACATAGCCAAGAAAGTAAGATTCAATCTTACTAATGATTCAGATGAAACAGATAGCTTGGAGAATAAAGCAAATCATAATAAAAAAGATAAAAAAGAAAAGGAAAACATAGAGCTGCGTGAGCAATCCACTTTGGAGGCTCGCCAAGAAAGGTTACTAACAAGAATTAAAGAATTGGAAGAGGAAGCAATCAGTGAAAAGCCATGGCAATTGAAGGGCGAAATAAGTGGTCCAAATCGACCACAGAATTCCTTATTGGAGGAGTTTGTGGTTGTTGATGTAAATACAAGGCCGGCTCCTGTGATTACCGAGGAGACTACTATGAAGTTGGAAGACATAATCAAGCAGCGGATTAAAGATAAGGCTTGGGACGATGTCGAGAAGAAGTTCAAGCCAGTCGAGACACCATTGGAATATAAGAAAAAATTGATACTAAATCAAGAAAAGAGTAAGGAAAGTTTGTCGCAAATTTACGAAAACGAATACCTGAGGCAAAAGCAAAAGTTAGATCCAGAGAATGACGAGAAGAAAGAGGAAGTGCCTCCATTGCATAACGAAATTCGACAAATGATGCGTTCTCTAGTGTCTAAATTAGATGCGTTATCTAATTATCATTTCACTCCCAAGATGGTAAGATTTATCATGATTACATTAAAACTTGTATAAATGTAATACTTATAGTTAGTAATAAATATTTACAATCAAAAGTAATCATTCTGATAAGTTTCTTTGAAACTTGGAAACTATCTTTACAATATAATTGTATAATTTTCTACTCATTACAAATACAAAATATTTATATTTTAAGATATTCCTAGTGTTTTCCAACATTTATAATACATATGATTTTTATTTTTAGTCTAAACCTGAAATTAAAATCATTAGCAATGTATCTGCAGTTAATATGGAAGAGGTAGCACCTGTCACGACCACTGATGCTACTCTATTAGCGCCTGAAGAAATTAAAAGTATTCATCATATTATATTTAATACATTGGTTTACGATACAGCATTTTTACCTACTCTACTTTTTATTTCCAGCCAAACTACGCGGCGATCTTATCGGTAAATCAGAACGGATGAAAACCGATATGAAACGCGAAAGAAGGCGAAAAAAGTCAAGGCAGCGAGCCAAACAACAGGCAATAGAAAAGAAGGAGGAACTAAGAGCATTGCAACCAGGAATCGCTAAGAAGTACAAGGATAAGAAAGAAAAAGCTGCATTACTGAAGAAACTGACTAAAGACAAAAACGTTACAAAATTAAACGAAACAACACACAAAGTCGCGAAGTCCTCAACTGCATTTTTCACACAATTACAAGATCAAGTCAAAAGTAAAATTAAAGTTAAAAAAGATAATTCGTCCAAAAAGAAGACCAGCGCTGCTTCGGCTATAAAGCTAAAATTGTAAATTTTACATCTTAAATTTGTTTAAATAAGATTTGAATGAGAAATTTTGTTATATTTGTTTCATTATGCCCTTTAAAGATTTCATATGTTTATTTCTTATTGCCTTTTTTGTGTTATCATTGATTATAATAGTAAAAGGACGTAACTATGCAAGAATTATTAAAGAATTTACAACAATGTAAGTTCTTTACACTCTTTGCGTAAGATACATATGTACACTAAAAATATTTTTTATACCTTTATTGCATGATATACGTATGCATTTCTAACACCCTTCGCTCTTTAAATCATAAACTGCGATTTCTTGTGGCTATAATATGTGGATAGATATCGTGCAAAGGAATATATAACAGTGGATGAGGGAGATTTGTGAAGTAATCTCTTTGCTAGAGAATTCATACTTAACATTCGCATATAAATATTGATGCCTGCACCAGGCCCAATATATTAGTTATTGTCAAAAAGTGATAATACTATTCTCGTCATGTAGGATGATTAAAAAAAAAAATCATGCGTATATGTATAGTTCGTATATTAGTGAAAAATGTTCCCAATTCATCATGATATGCTGTAATTTCAATGTGCTTGTCAAAATTTGCTAAAACACGTACAAACGCGCTAAGTCACACGTGGTTACTTATAAATGCAATTATTCGTATGTGTAACATTATCTATATTTTTTTTCTTTAAGAATATCTAAAAACGGTGTCTTGCACAGAGAAGCAAAGGTGGATTACACAATTTTTGTACATTGTCAATGTCTCGAACGATTTCTTGTCGCGTGTTGGTTTATGATTGCACTGTTTATAATTACAAAGACCTAAATTAAAATAATTAAGCTAACCTTATATAAATCTAACAATAAGCTGGTATTAAAATTACCGTGATTTGTGTATAGATTTTTGATTGAGAAGTTTTTTAAAAATACTTTTTCTTATTGTTTAGAGTACACTTCTGTCATTTTCTTTTTTTTTTTTCATTGTAGCGATCGTGGCGCAAAGAGATGATGTGCGCTAATGAACCGAAGATTCAAGTTCAAGTACGATTAAAAATCATCGGTTATTATTCAATCGCCGCCTCTCGAAAGGAAGTGCAACCTAGCGAGAGTATCTTGCCATGAACACCTATTTATATAGAGCTATTACTTTATAAAGAGGAGTCACGACATGGGGCGATAGGTTAATCACCTCTCCACCTGCGATTTCGAAAAGACTTCTACAAGTAGAAGTACAAGTAGACCAAGGTCTTACATGGACTGTAAGCCGATGTTTGTGTGTTCTTTTTTACGAATATATCTGGGTAGTCCATCTGTGCGCATTATAATTCATTTCGAATACTAATCAATAATCGTCATGAAGATATACCTTTTTACAGTCGCTTGATGTTTAAGAATATCTAAAAAGTGTCTTGCACAGAGAAGCAAAGGTGGATTACAATTTATCGAATTGCATGATATCTTAAAATCGTCATGAAAATTAAAATTATTTGATATTATTTGATTTGTATAATAAGCACAGATGCTTACATATGGTTAGAGTACCTGTGCCATGAATATTCATTTACAAGTCAAATATTTAGAATACCATGAATGTAAGGCCATGAATATTCATCTACAGATCATTCAATCAATTAACTTTATACGTAGCTTCCACCGCTATTTGTGTGAACAAATTTGATAAATTTGGAATTAATTTTTAAAATTTAATTCCAGATTCGGTATATACAATATGTCTAAATCATTGAAAGCATTGATCAGTTACTAGTATTTCTTTATTATCTTTATTAGTTGCGCATTTAATTTCAAATGTAAAATTCATATAAATGTAAAATTTCATTTTATATTTAATTGCTTATACCAAATGTGGATAGCCCATCTGTGCGCATTATAATTTATTTCGAGCACTAATCAATAACCGTCATAAAGATACAGTCGCCCTTGATGTTTTAATGGCATTTTCGTAGCGAAACGATGCTCGTCAATTTGGATAATTACCTCAAACAATCAGAGCACACGACGCGACGATAATACCCAACGATAGCGTCTAATACCCATGACAATGAATCAAAAACCTCTCATTATAATACGTATGTATAATATGTAAATCATCCGGTAGACTAGGCTGTCCTAATTTCAGTGCGATCGTTTTTGTGTAAAGTCTATATATGCGGTGCTAAATTGTTAAATCGCGTTTCTCCTTTCTCCGTGAACGATCCTTCGGATGTTGACGTGAGGGATTGCGGATTGCGATGCCCAAGATCAAATCCCCGAAGTGGTATCGAACAGCCGGGGACAGTCCCGAAGAGAGAGAATTCCTCTAAAGTAAAAACTGCTTCTCAAAGGCGTATCGCCTTTCTCGTTGCTACTCGAAGTTAGTGTTGAACATATTCAGTTCCTCGAAGCCGGATGAGCCGCCCTGATCTTGCAGCATTTGCAGCATGTCGGACAGCTCTTGCGGCTGTGTGCCGGGCCCGGTCTGTCCAGGATGTGGTGGTTGCGCTTGCGCGGGTACCTGAGGACCGGCCTGCCCGTCCGGTTGTTGCGTCTGATGTTGTTGACTCTGCCAACCCCACATACCTGGTGACAAACACACATTGAATTATTAGCAATTCCGGATAATATCTGGGAAATATAGTAAAGCAAGATATATCAAAAGACTAACCAGGATTATTAGGCACTGTTGTGACTGCATGATATTGCTGTGTAGCCGGAGTTCTAGCGCCACTACTGAGTTGAGTATATGTCGGCCCACTTGGTGACCTTGATGGACTTAATTGACTGTACTGGTAGCCTTCTGTCACAGGTTGCTGTTGGAAAATGTAATTTATTTGTAACTTTTTTATTGAAGCTATATGAAAAACAAAGACTTAAATACCTGTCTTCCAATCGCCCATGCTTGAGGAGTTGGAGATGTATTAGCCGGCTTCTGAATCCTACTTAAGACTGATGAGGACGCACTTTGTTGTCCAGGTGACCCATAAGCTATCGGCGATTGCGTCGTCTCGTAGCTCTGGTATACGTTTTGTGTGCTGGACGGCCTTGGCTGTTGCGGACCTGCAAATAGCATTCATTCATTATTTAACTGTGCAATAAAAATAAGAATAGAGGATAGAGAATACGTGGTAATCATCTTACTTGCTGTAGCTACAGTGGCTGGATGCTGCATCATGTGATGCGCGGAGTAGAGCGGATCCCTGGCAGGATGTCTTTGAAGGGAATAATCCAGACCAGGTTGTCCATATGCAGGTACAGCTTCACTCTCCGTTTGACCATCGCTACTAGGATGAAACGACCTGGATGAAAACATGCAAATATTTTTTCTATGCAAAATAACGGGACAAAAAATATAATACAACATATCTTTGAAGCTTTAGATGCAACTCTATTCTTACTTTGCATGCGTGTTGGTGCAGACGATATATTCGACATCTTCGTTGAATGGATTTAAGAATGCAAATGCCGACGTTCTCAACCATACCCAATCACGGTTCTTAGCTCGAAATCTGTACATCACAGATACTACTTGCCCTTTCAACTTCAACACTGGGAAAAGAGCGAACCGCATGTTAACAATGTTGATGAAACATTTTAAAAAATGCATAGTGCGGAACATTACCCTGTTCAAAGCTCTCTCGCATATGTGTCAAATCCTCCGGATGGAAAAATTCGTAGCAAGGATGACCTAAGAGTTCTGATGGAGTATAACCCAAAATTCCGCCGACTCTTTGATCCACGAAGGTAAATTTACCTTCTGCAGAGTGACGTGATATAAATTCTATAATGAACAAAACATATATAATTGGGGAAAACTATGACTAGCTTTTGCCTGTACTGTTGAATAAAATGAATTTCAATTTGCCAAATTTCCAATGAAATTGTAAATAAGACGATACTTACCGCTATTGCTATTGGAACCTGCTAAGTCGCTACTATTTGGTGTGCTAGTGACCTGTAATCGCCCAATGGCGACAAGGCAGCAATGCGTGGAAGCATTCTCATCCGTGACTACGCCGTCTGGACCAGTTTGAACGCCACCTCTGTCACCTAGACCCACACCTGGTACACATGGGGGAACAAAATCACCTACAGCGTAAAATCATGAATCAGTCCATGATTTCCCGTTGATCGGCTTAAAGAAATTTGTCTTATACTAAAACTATATGCTATGTACCATACCCTAAAAATCTCATACTGATACACCGACATATCAAAGTCAATAATTTATGATTGTAATAAAATCATGTATTGTTAAAATACTAAATATATAAAAAAATCAACATTGTACGTTTTGAAATTTGAAAGTTGCGAAGCGACCAATTTATTGCGCACGAGAGATGTCACTGTATCTTTCTTTTTTAATGTAACTGATAAGATTGAATTAATCAGCGGCTACCACAAAGCTATCGATGGGAAACAAAAAGAGCTACGCACGTGATCATGAATATTAAACAAATATGTTAACAGCCGATAACTACCTCGTCGCGACTCTTAATGGTGACGACTTTCCATTCAGTGGTTAAACGAGTACTCCGAAGAGACAATTTCAAACCAGTAAGAAAAGCATCTGATAATATTCTTTCTTTTCTTAGTACTTTTAGATCTTTCTCTTTCCTCATCAATTAAATTTATCATTTATGCAATATGCAAGTGTTCTCTCAGTTACTACGGTTTTGGATCAAAAGTAAATACGATATGTTTAATTAAATACGAAATATTTCACGAAAGGCGCAGAATCGAAAAAAATTCAGTCACGGCAACTCGAGGCGGTTCTTAATTTATAGTACACACGTGGCATACGCGTTCCGCCGTGTTCCAGGAACGGTTCGTTCGTATTCCTTGGACGCGACGTCTCCCCCGCTTTAAAATAGAAAGCCGGGGCCCGCTGTACGTCGCGTCCGAGAGAGAAAGAGAAAAAGAGAGAGGGGGGGGGGGAGAGGGAAAGAGAGAGACCACCGTTATCCGATGGTGACACATCGACGACGTACGATCTTGTGTGCAATTCTCCCAACTCAGCACAGAGAAACCTGTATCAAACTCACCGGTGGGTGGCCAATTCTTGATGTATCCGGTGCAATGCACCACCGCATAATTCTGGCCGTCCCGCGCAGGCGGTCCCAGGGAGTTCCTCTGCTTCATACGATGTAGCCCGTGTGCCGCTGCCATGTCACCCGTGGTCTGCAGATTTCCAACCTTCATACGGCAGATAAAGCCTCTTCTTGAACCCATGCAGAGTCTCATGGAGGCTGCAATCGGAAAAATGATCATTTCATCCCGCGAATATATTTTTCCCAAGTACAGTGAGTATCTTATTCGGTCATTTTGAGCTCCAACAAAACTCGAATAAAATTGTATTTAATAATAAACTAATCTAAACTTAATATGTACTTAATAAATATGTACTTTATAAAATATATACTTTATAAACTAATAATGAAATGGCTGAATGAAGTAGAAACTCTGCAAAACTGTCGAATGATCGAGCGTTTCGTTTCTTTTCTTTGCTTACATTGACCTTCCTTCTTGACCGTTCCAGTCTTCAGGTCCAATACTCGGCCACCGTGCTGTGGTTCTGCCGCACTGAGCTGCTCTCGCACCTTCTCGGTATCGTCGGGATGAACTTGCGTATAGAGACTGGTACCAAACCAATCACTCTGGGTGTAGTTCAACACCGGCGCAACCGAGTCGGACACGTAGATGATCCTGCCCGTGTCACAGCTAACAACAAACAGGAAACCATCCGCCGCCTCGAGTATCAAGTGCTTCAGCTCCTGATCCGTGAGGAAGGACGGCTTGTAGGCGTTGTCTGTGGCAGTATTTCCGGTGCCTGCGACACATTCCATTTTTTGTTTCAACATTCATCGTGACAAGAAGAAGAATTTATAGAGAATAATCCGGGTGTCATATTCGGATTTATTACAAGTTTTATATATGATTGAATTATTATGAACGTCGGAACGATATGTTTTATATTTATCGACTCACTCTACAAGTGCTTTGATTAATGTGGAAAGTCAGTTCTCTCGTGTAAATAAAAAGACGCTTGAACGCGCTTCTAAGATTATCGGATTAAGTCTTCGAGAGGAAGAATTCGACATTAAATTCGTCGAGGAAGATCTGACTCTTTCTGAAGTGGTGATCCAAGCCTTGAAGAGCACTCTGCGAATTCCTAAGCAAGTCGTGTCCTATCGAATATTGAAATCACCTTTCGATAGCTTCTTCCGAAGTTGACCTCCGAAGAGACGCGAAGACCGCGGCGCGCTATGGTGTGATACCAAAAATGAGGACGGGGCACCTCGCCAGCGGAGGTAACTATCGAGGTGCAAGATCGGAATTGCAAAGCGGATGGCGGATCCCAAGAGAAAGAGAGAGAGAGGAGGAGAGGGAGGTGCGAGGGAGAAAGAGCGGCTCTCTCGCGCGGCGATGCGATCTTTACCCCGATATACGGAGAAATTCCGGGAAGAGATACTTTAACGACTTCCAAACAAGATCTATGGAAGACCCTCGGTGACCTTCGTTACCATTACTTTTCACTTGGTATATATCTGCCGTCCAACGTTACCGTGTTTACCTTGACACTTTCCAGAGGGAATTTGTATTTTCCATCATCCGATGATGTCAACATTTTTAAGCAAATTCAAACTCTTTTTCTTCGCCAGTGAATATTAATAAATAATAAATTTCAATTGTTTTGTCGACCCGTCTGACTAATTATCTGCGTGTCACCGACTAGATTTGTCGGACATTGAAATGCAGAAAGATCGCCAACTTTAAAATCGATATTGATTTTAATTTTTAAGCAAATTCAAACTCTTTTTCTTCGCCAGTGAATATTAATAAATAATAAATTTCAATTGTTTTGTCGACCCGTCTGGCTAATTATCTGCGTGTCACCGACTAGATTTGTCGGACACTGAAATGCAGAAAGATCGTCAACTTTAAAATCGATATTGATTTTAATTTTTTGGTCCTAAACTAGATGGAGAATTTATTGCGAAAAATATTACCTCAGTCAGGATTCGAACCTGAAACTCCCTCATTCCGCGCGGGTCATACCAATTCGATCACCAAGGCAAAATTTTTAAATATCAAATTCTTACGATTAAATGCCTGTTGCCAAGAAATTTAGAAGAAATAAATTCTTAAATACTATTATACACGCACAAAAAATTGCTCTTTTTTTAACGAGCCTCGACAAAAAAGTGAAAATGATTGCACAATTATATTCAAGGAAAATCTGTTTCATACTTGGATAAAACATTCTGAAAATATTCATGAGATTTTTTTATATGTACATAAAGATTTTAGTTAGTTAAAATATGCATAAATATATATTCATAAGTATATATTCATCATATGCATAAAATATATATTCATAAAACATATAATAATAAAAAACATTTCAAATTCATAAAATTTTTTTCCATATTAGTGCGAACATTTGCACAGTTAAAAAGATTTCGTTAAATTGAATCAATAGAAGCTTGAGACCGATGTATATGCTATTCGATACATCCCACATTTTTAGTATGCAATCTCACGCTAGCCATTTAATTTCCATTTCTAGACATTCCAACGCACTACTGTAGTTTTAACGTCGAACAACAATTGTGATCGACGGAAGAACGTTTCTACGAAAGATATTTTCTATTCTTTCAATTACTTGACACTGTCAAGTTTCTCGTAGTAACACTAAAGTTTTCCATCAAATTTTGCCAGTTATTACAAATGATACAGTATCCAAGTAGCGTTGCATTTAAGTTGCAAAGTAAAAAGCGCGTTTTTAACATTGATCCCCTCTCGAGTTTAAGCATCTGCGAAATGACACCGAGTTGGGCGCAGCGTGGAAAAAAAAAAACCCCGTTCTCACGACAAAACGGCGTTCTTTCCTATTGACGTTCGCTGAACGACGATCTTCAGCCGGGGTCACGAGTTCTGGCGAGGTTTTTATCTCTAGCGTCCCAGAGTCGTAAAAAATCCACCGGTGTGGATACTGACGTACCTCTCGTCGCTACCGCGTAATACTCTTCCACATAGCGCACGCACGGGGCGTTCACGCGCGTAAACGAGCATCCTCCTCCTCCCTCTCTTTCTCGTCACAGGTGAGAGAGAAGAGAGAAGAGAACGAGAGAGAGAGAGTGTGTTCCTCCTCCGAGCGAGACAGCGATTTGTATGCAGCGGCTCTCGTCGTCGGGAAAGAGGAGAAGCGGCTATAAACAACGCGACGCACCACCAATACCTAGGTGGAATCACGGCGGAATCGCGCATACACGCGCGCGTTCACGCACAATACGCAGCACGCGTCCATCGGCCGCAGGCTCCCTCGGGCTCAGGTAGATAGGTAGATACCCGGCAGAACTACCAAAGGGACAGCCGCCGACGGGACACACAACTCCGCCCATCGTGTCCACCGGAAGCATATATCGTGCTCGCTGCATTCGATATGACCGGCTCTCCAAACCCGCCGCAGCATTACGATCGTTCCGGTGCATCCCTTGTTCTCTCTCTCTTTCTCTCCTCCACCTTTCTCCCAAAATTTCCTCGTTAATCATTTAGATATCTACATGGATTATATCTACCCGCGGATTGTTTCAAATTTTAACTATTATCTGATTTCCCTTTTAACGGAATTTTCATAGAATTTATATTTCGTAAAGTATTTCTAAAAACTTTAGCAAAATTTCAAGACTGTTATTATATTTTCTGTTTTGACGTCAAAAATCGCTCCGACTTTTTAAATAAGAATTTCGCGTAGAACGATTTTGTCAATGCATCCTCTCTCTGCAAGCTTCAAAACGCGCTTCTTCAGACGTAAAATCAAGAAGAATTATCTGTTTAATTATTGCAGCATTCGAACACTGAAAAAAAAATTTATTTGTATTAAGTAAATATATTTATTTGAAGTCCATTTAATTGAATCAAGTAATTATTTCTTTAAATTAAATAAATTTTCTTATATCCAAGAAAATATTTATTTGCGTTTAAGTAATTTATTTCCTTAATAATTATTTACTTGAATCAAATAAAATTTCGTTGATACTAGTAAATTTTTTTTTCAGTGAATCCTTCTGGAAGATAACAATATTCAATTTCATATAGTATATAATTGAAGTATTTAATTGAAGATACGATGCTTGATACGAACAGCTGTTTAAAGTCACGACGTAAACATCTGACGGAACATCTTCAGCCTTTTCGTCTTCGGGACCTAACAAGGAAGCTGCGAATACTTATACTGTCGGCAGTGTAAGTATCCTAAAAGCGCTCGTAAATTCTCGCCTCCGTCGAGATCCAGCGTTCTCGCGCGTCAAGCCGGCAGAGTATTTCCCCGAGCGTAATCGATAGTCGTACGTACGTAACGTAACGTACGGCAGGTCAACCACGGCCGTAATTTAATCGGCTTCACGTTAAGGCACCGAGATCTCGCGTTGCGCCTAAGTTATTGCATCGCTCGTGCCGGATAACTCAAACATCGCTGCAACTTAATCGTCACGTCCCGCGTCGAAAACTGCACCGTTCCTTATCGATGACGACGTCGAGGAGGACGAAAAACGAGAGGAAGAAAGAGAAATTTGTTCTCTCGCATTCAATAAACTCGTTGGAACGAAATTACGGCGTAGGAAGTGTAAAAGAAGAAACGAAGCTGAATAAGAATGAATAAAGTATGAAATTAAGGATATGTAGGCGAATAAAGTTACATCCTTCGAAATGGAAATCCCTCGCGATATGGAAGCTCGACTTGGGAAAAAATAAAAAAATAAAAAATAAAAAACGTAAAATAGAACGAGAGGAAAAAATGTTCCGCTAGTATTTGCTGACTTTGCGGCGCGTGCGGGTTCCGAAACTCGAGACTTAAGGTAAATTCATGTGGCTTATGACTCTTACGAGTGGTTCGTAAGTTATCGACATTCGAGAATTTTTCACCTCTCGACGAAAAATTTGCCAGAGAAGTTTCTACTTCGAATAATGGAGGAGGAGGAGGCAGCAGTTCTTCATCTCGTTACCGTATTTTTAACATATTTCTTGGCGATCATTTGAAAGCAACTTTTATCCCAACTTTTTCAATTTTTGATATTAAATGATCTGGCAACTCTCTCAGTTGTCGAATAAAAAATCCCATTCAAGTAAAATCCACTTGATATCATCCGGAAGAAAATGTATGCAATTTATGCACGTAAAGATAATAAGTCAACATAATAAATGAAAATATGAAAAAAATCTTCTCTTCGCCAGTGATTAACGATCCAAAAAGAAGGGTAAACGCTGTATAAAAATATATTGTTACACTTGAAAAGGATCAGAACCAATGGTCGAAAAGTTGTGGATATAAATAAAGAAAGTATATAGCCAGTTTGTCAAATATTACTCTTCTTTTTGGATAATAAACGAACATAACAAGTCAAAGTATTGATTATTTAATTTAATTAATTAAAGATGAATTTTTATTTTAATTAAAATAAATTATAAAATAATCTATTTTATATATATATTGCTTATTACTATATTATTTTACATACACACACATACATATACAGGGTGGAGCATTTAAATTGACAAATCTAAATATCATAAAAACAAAGCAGTTTATAAAAAATGTCTCGGACAAAAGTTGTTTGCTTTTGAGAAGAAAAGATAATAGCATTATTTATTTCCAATTTGATGGATAAATGAAGATTTGTCAATTTAAATGTCACACCCTGTGTATAAAATTAAAATAAATCAGTCTTCGGGAAACTTAATGTGAAGTCCTTTAAATTCGTCAGAAGAAGTAACTGAGGAGAGACAAAAGGGATCATTATTGTAGATTCCGTAGAAGATCAAAGTTACTCACCTCTAAGAGCTTTCATGTGCGCCACTGCCATCCTCAGGATCGTGAGCTTGTCAGGCTTCCGGGCCAGAGCTGAACAGGTCGGTACCATGTCGGAGAGCTCGGTGATGTAGGCGGTCATCTTGTTCCGCCGCCGCCGCTCTATCTCGCAATGATTCTCCCTACAGTAAGTTGCAAGACAAAACCGAGGTAATTGCATAGTTCAAGGAACCAACGTGCGGTTTCTCCTACTACGGCTAAAAACGGCGCGAACAACGAAGTTGAAATGCGGAACAGCCGTAGAGACAGGACGGTTTCTTGCGCGTCCTGCGCGCGAGGGATTGCGAGTCGCAGGAAATAGCGTGAAATAACGTTCGCGATACGGTATTCAATTTGTGTTGAGTTTCTTCTTCTTCTTGCTTATATACAATCGCGGACCTCGCCTTACGTGCTAGTTGGATTTAATTCTGCGAAACGTAGTCTCGCTGCGTCAGCTACGCTAGGGTTCAATTATTAATAATAAACAAATAAATAATTATCAATTTAGTCTTTATATAACATATTAATGTTATTCATTAAACAAAGAAACGAATCGCGATCGTATCTATACTCGTTAGCAAGCGCCTTAAGTTTTTGCCATCAATTTACCATCGCGCTTCTAATTAAAACTTCACATAAGCTACCTAAAATTAACTCGGTTACGGACGTCGTTGGCGCCATGATCGATTCGGTCGATAAATTCTCGAGAAGTCCACCTAGACGGGGGAGGATATCGGGGCGAGACCACAATTTGAGGCCTCCCCTGTTATTACGCTACCAGAGGGTAACCGCCGCGGGTAACGGCCAAGCACGTCTCCCTTTACTTCGACGGCGAGCTGCGTAATCGCCGGCGCGCAAATCGTAAATTTAATGGCATTTAATTCGCGACAATTTTCCAAGAAACTTCGCGAAGGCAGACCCCATGCGCGGATTCACAACACGCAACACGTAAGCCGGATTCCCGCTCGATTCCCCGATGCGCAAATCGAGCGGCGGTTAATTCGCTACGTCCCATTCGCGAAACCAATCATTTCGCAAAGTCAACTTCGTGAACCGAACTCCCCTGGTCTAGCTTATGATCGATCATTTTCTGCTCTATTCTACGATGCTCCGGAGCAACTTAAGAGATACAAATAAATATTTGCAATTGGTCGGACTAGGCACGACCGGCAAATTTTTGTACTTTATTCATTATACTTGAAGAATAAGTGCTTTCTATCTTTCCTCATTATCCAATCATCGTATTATATTTATATGTATAATAGCTATAGAGAAAGAACACTTCCTGGTAGGAATTATTGTATCAACTGACATGTTCTTTGTTCAACTGGGTAGTTTGATCGCTGCCTATTTCCTGAACGGATCTCTGCCCTGAAATAGATAAGGAAGGAGATCGGTTCACGAGATGATAAAAAATTTGTTCAGTCTATGAAATGGGTAGTTTCGCGTTCAGACCGTAACGTCGATATTCTACCCCGGATACATAGGGTGCGAGATTAAAATTTGATATCGATATGCTGATTGGTTTGCGCTAACGTTTTTTTCGCGGCGTCTACTACCCGCGACTGGATGGCCGATATGAAATATTGAAAAATAAAATTGATCCGTTCAATGGGACTGGACCGTAGTCTGTGCGCGAAATACGTGTCACTGTATTTCGTTATATTTATCTAAAAAATTAATTTCCCCATCTAATGAATTTTAATTAGAACTTTTAATGCTCAATTTAAATATCCGAGCATTTGATATATTCATTGAATCTGGATATATATTCGAAATCGAATCTGAGTTGTATCGAAAAGTTTTACTTACTTTATTTTGTTGTTTTAAGTATGTAAATTTTTACACAAATTGATTATTTATAATAAATAGAAATAATAAATAGAAAAAGATAGAACATTCAAGCAAATTATTGAATTTTGATACGATTAGCTCTGTATAAAAAATCGATCGGAATATCTATAAGAATATATCATAAATATGAAAGTATTATATAAGTTTGATTTTATTCATTTAGTTGAATTTAAAAATCAATATTTTCATACATACAACTAAGTTGCTCGTCTTAGTTGACTTTTAAATCAACTGCTAATACGATGGTAATAACAAAGAGAGATACTATATTTATTTCTAATTATTCTGAATTAAGACATTTTAAATATCTGTCAATTCGAGCAACGGTAAGATAAGTAATTTTAATCATAAATATTTAAAAATAAAAGTTTGCGTGAACGTGCAGTAGAACATAACATTATGATATGTTTATATAATGGAAAGAAACTAAATATACGATGTCATCAAGTGATATAACAACATAACGATGAACCTTGAAATCGCCTCGAATCATACAATATAAAAATGCGCATAAACAATTTGCTTTGATTTGCGTCATAATTGGTCAGTTATGACTCTATATTTATATATATATATATATATATATATATATATATATATATATATATAGGTTACTAGATTATAGTTTTATTTTTAAATTTATGCTTTTCAAGTATAATAATTTAAAGCGGTCAATGCAATCAGAATTGAATTAATCTGATCTTCTATCACCAGAATAATAATAGAGATCCCGAATTGTTTATTCCTTAAGCGGTGAGTTTCGTAAAGAATGATTTATTATAACAAATCGTAATCTTAAAATGGAAAAAGATGACAGGTCGGAAAAGAAACGAAATCGCCATTCGAGTCAATGCCGATCCTTTCACGTCCCTCTCATTATACGATTCGGTGCAATTTTTTTCGTCGAGCTGTGCGCGCGGGCGATCGTTATCGTTATTATTATCTCGTCCCGAAGACCAAGGGAATCCGTAACGCTCGACGACGTCGTGGATGGCCCCGGCAGAGACCCGCTATTTAAAAGAGGCCACGGCGCTTAAAGCGCAAGTATAAAGCGGAGTATGCACCGCGTGGCATGGCAAGAGAGGAGGGGGATGGAAGGGTGGAGGAACGCGATCCGTGAAGAGGAGGACGGGGAGAGAACTCCTGGGTCAGAGGTCAGACGCTCCGAAGTTGCTTGCTCGCTCCGTGGGTCCAAGCTCCGTGTACTGGGGCATACCGGGTGTCTCGGTATCTTACACCAGAGAATCCTTTTCGATCCTCTGATCTCGAAGTCGCGATATTGCACTTTTACATCGTTTTATCAAATTTTATTTTTATTTCTTGAATGATCGATCCGTACAAACTTCCTTCCAATTAGGTAACTTCTTTCGATTAGAAGCCGTTGTTGATTTTTAACAAAAATTATTTTCGAACATTAAAAAATATTACAGATACATGGTTATATACGTGATGAAAGAAATCCAAGTTTCTAAAAACTAACGCTTGCTTATTTTTACGTATTTTTATGTGGATACAATTAAAAGAATATAAAAAAAGCTATTAAATTTGTTTATGACGTTGACTCTCTAAAATATTATAAAATTATAAATAATATTATAAAAATAAAATATACGTGTACTAAAATATTTTTTGTCGATGGACAGTGGCTACAAATATAATTTTAGGTATATAAAAAACGATAACATAAAAAGCTACATTTTCAATCGGCAACAATGATTATATACACCGACGATTCACAATGAACCGAGACACCGCAGTTACCACGCTATTTGATACATAGGGGTCGTCGGATGCTACGGCGGACGACACGGTAAAAGTGCCTGATCCCCAGGCCGGGGGGGTCAACGCTGACCCCGTGACACCGGTCACGTTACTTGAAAAAGAGGATACTAGTTGAAGGTTGAGGTAATAGATCCCTTTATCCGCCGTGACTCCATTTTAAGTGTAGAATGCGACGTGTGCATGTCTCGCAGAACTTAAAACTGCAAGATAGAACGGAATTTAATATCGCAGACACGCGATTCGTTTGCTATTTGTGCTGTTAATCAACCATGAAAAATGAGATTATAAGACGTTTAGAATTTTCCTTCTTTAAAGTCTACACTCTAAAATTCTCGCGCATCACGATCGATCATCAAACCGATGGAGTATAGTATACGCCGCTCCAATTGTTAGAGAGTCGGTCATGATCGTCAGAATAGCATCGGTACACCCTGTACACAACTCTCTATGCCGTGGTGAACTGATGTTGGTTCAGAAAACACACACGCTGCACACAACACACGAAGGGGAAAAATCCTTTCGATGTACGAGGAGAAGACAATCGCGAAGAAAGCGAGTTATCATCGAATCGCTTCGCATTTAGGGATGCTTGCGCTGCCACGATAGACAGTTTGCTCTCCATCTATCTCTCTCTCATCGGTTTCCGGCATACCTTGTCTCCGATATTAGCTAGATATCGGGTCGAACGGACGTAACATGATTGTACAACGTTTTACAATGCGATTTGTACGTGCAATTTATAACGTCTGTTCGCAAGATCGTCTAATGACACTCCCCTGCCGCATATTTGACATTTTCGAACGCATATAAATTTATGGACTTGCGAAACAGAGTTGTAACGCCGTTACTCAATCGTACAATTTATGATTTGCCTCCCGCACATGGCATCAATATACATGGAAATTAAGGATCGGCGAATAAATAATGCGTTCGCTACGCCCTTGCATTGATGGAGGAATGTAGGGATAACATATATAGCAAACGGATATAAGTTATCCGTGTATTTGCATTGTCTTCGTTACTGAAACGAATAAAGAGGCGGATACCTTACAGCGTTATACTATGCATCTGATTGTAACCGTATTACCAATGATTGAGAATAAATTTTAATGTAATTCCTTTACTTGGCATCTTGTTTACTGTTCTTTTCAATTTAGTATACATTCGGAATTCTAATTCGATATCTCATCAAATCCTGCGCGAGCTTCTTGCACACATTAAATCCGAGTTACACGTTAGAAACACTGAAATTCAATGATGTATTTCTTTCTACACGTCAAAATAAATGCTGAATAAACTTTAATCGCGATAGTTGTCGCGCATCGACTGATCCAGTAACCCTCGTTAGCGTTCTAGGAGTAATTTCCCCATACGTTGAATCGTTCCGCAACTTATTACGCCATAGAAGAAGCCTTTTAATTAATTGGCCTATGAGAGCAATCTGTGCGACGATCTGCATCATGTGCTCTCTGGTAGAAGCATAGTGAGGCACCGTTGCCCCTTCCTTATGCGGCGTTTAAGGCACGTGCTTTTCACTGCAGTGCAAGATAATCTCTCCTTCGTTTAGAGCCTCCTTACGGCGATTCTGATTTCTGCGAGATTCTAACATCCTTAAACTTTTGCAATTTGCGAAGCCTTCGGCGTTATGATCGTTCGCCACGTCCGATTATCGTTTTAAAAGACACCTCGGCTTCTTTCCCTTTCATATTATTCTTTGTACTTTATACCAAAGGTTTTCTACAATAAAAATAAAATAATGTGCCAGGAAAATTAATGTCAAAAAATCTATTATCGATACCGTGTTCGCTAAAAAAGTTCGTAAAAAAGTTGCGTAATAGTAATCTTCAATCTAATTTCCTCGTTTCACGCGTCAGACATGAACCAGTAAACATTAACGACGCACAACCTTCATGTCCATCAGAGGTAACGAATGTTATTTAAATCATTCTCAAACTGAACGAAGACGTTATAATAATCGCGCTCGTGAAACGGCAGCGTGTCAAGTCATAAATTCTCGTGTAACGTATTTACTGCCGTGAACGAATAATCGCAAAAGCGCAATGTTCACCAGACACACGCGCGTTATAAACGATGACTATACCTGGATTTATTGTAGTACTATGTTGTCACAACCTTTTTCCGATAGCTTTCTCCATATTTCTCTTTTTGTTCCTATTTATTCTATTCCTATATGTAACCAAATGACATACGTCTCGTAAAAATTTAACGAGTATTTAGCAATCTATTTTTTTAAAACTTTCTATTTAAAATTCATATCCCATTTTTTCCTACGAAAATGTTCCGACTGAAAAAGAAATTCTTTCTTCAAATTCAAATTTATGTAGTCTTTCTTTGTTAATTAATAATAACTTTCTTACGTAAAGGAATTCAGTCGAGGCCGAGTTAATGTGCTACACTGACTATAATTATGAAGAACGTTACGTCCAAAATCCTTTAATAAGGAAATGGGATCACTATTGTAGGAAGGGGAATAAAAAACAGGAAGAAGGAGATTCCACTCTGGGCGACCACCGGTATGCGACAAAATTATTTCGTGGTTATCGTGGCACCAAAAGTGCCGGCACCTACATTAATGCCGAGAAAATGCGAGGATGAGGAAGCCAAAAGTGGGAAACGAGAAAGAGAGGAAGTCGAGAAGAGGTCTAAGAGAGAGAAGTTACGGGCAAGCGACAAGGAGAGGCGCGCGTCTTGCGGCAGGAGGCAGTAATTGCGTTATTAACTTAAAAGTGAGGTTCTCCAGAGAGAGGACCGGGGGCGAGAAAGGGAGAGGGACAAAGGGGGGAAGAAGAGGAGAGAGAGAGAAAGAGCGCGCGACATCAGAATGTTGCCGGTCGGTCTTTGCCGCGGAGTCCGCATATTCTTTCGCGGCACCGTATATACCTGCGAAACGACAGCGCGGATACGGAATTGCAGGTGAACCGCCACGGACCCACCCGTGGCGGCACGCGATGAGAGACCATGGATAAGATATCGTTATTGCTATTATGGCGGATCGACAGTCGGTCTTCAGATTGGCCGGCGTTAAAAAATAACAGAGCGCCTTTTTCGGCGAAGCAATCGGCTTAAAGCGAGACTTTCTAAATAGATTCAAATCAGGTTGATTATCAAGAGTCAAACTATTTTATTAACTGGGGACGAAACATTAAGATATAATGGAGTTTTTTTCTTCTGCGAAATAAAATTTAACAATGAATTTTACAAATTGTGACGAATGTTTTAAACGATACGTGCGTGTGATCTTTAATTAGATGATTATCAGAGGATCGTTATAAAACAAACAACTAACGATGTAAGATAAACGTAATACGGTACCAATCAGGTAAGTCATGCAATTTCTTCTCGCGTGCATGAAATTAACGAGATGAGAAATTCCTAGCTAACCCTTTCCTACGGACAAACAGTCCGAGCACCGCGAGGAATGCTCGCGAGCAATTTCGTACTATCATTTCGCAAATATGTACGGCGGATAACGAGTAAAAATTGTAAAACGAGAAAGAGGGGGAGAAACAGAGAAATACAGAGGGAGAGACATGCGGCATTCTAATCTCGTTCAGTGAAACGAAAGATGATTGCATCTTAGTTACAGAAGAATATAGAGAGGAATGTAACTTTGTTACATCGAGCAGCTTCAGGCAGAAACGGTGAAAATGTATAATGTGCGTTGAAGAACATAAACATGAAAATACATGGCCGTACACAAGTGTGATCATGCATATAATGACGAGTTCCCTGTATCTCCAAATAATATATAAGAGAAATAAAAAGAAATGTCTGATATATTCAACGGTTTTCGAATACTTTTTGATGTATTATGCACAAATTTTATTTTATCTCTTTCGGTTTATTACTCGCTGTGATTTATATTTTGTTTAATTTTAGATGTAAATGATGTGAATAACTGGACAATGCGTGAGAATTTTTATTATCAATAAAAAGGTTTCTCTTACCATGGAATCGCATACATCCGCACGGAATCGCGTTTATACCCGGTTTTTCGAATTCGTTACCTATGATCGACTTTGTACCATGATTATATCAGGTAGGGAAGCATCGTGGGCCTGGTGCTTAATAGAGACGTAACGCCATACACAGTCACGTTACACAAAGCAGGGGGCTGAGTCACGACCGATCAATGTTACACGCGGTAGGCTCCAATCTCCCAATCCCTTTTTACCTTTTGTCTATTGATAAGTCAATCAATCGATCGTCTTTATCCGGTCACGTTGGTGCGATTTATTTTCGTTTCTAATGAATGTAGTAAGTAAAAAACTCGTTCGTTAACTTTTATTTATATTGATATTTGTTGTACATTGATATTTACATTGATTTTTTTTACATGATTAAATTTGTCATAAAAGTTTAATTAAAAAGAAATGCCGAAAAATTCGTAATAGAGAGGAGACACGCAACATCTTCGCGATGCGTAATTGCATACACTCGACGTGGAAGATTTCTTAAGGATTTTGACGTAAATTTTTATTCACGGCGTCTGGGGAGCAGCCATATTTTATACGAAAATTATGCGTCTCACGTTGTACATTATTTTCCGGCTTTTGTCCGGCGAATTTAATGTCCGTGCCAGCCGAAATATCTCGGAAGGGAATCAAAGTACCGTGTCTCTTTCGTTGTACACAG
The DNA here is from genome assembly GCA_901521435.1 of Crematogaster levior. NCBI lineage: Eukaryota > Metazoa > Arthropoda > Insecta > Hymenoptera > Formicidae > Crematogaster > Crematogaster levior. The sequence goes on along the minus strand of CABEGB010000693.1, from coordinate 240,680 downwards.
ACTTGAAGGACGCGCACTCCGGCGCGCGTATAAGTACTTTATGTTCCCACGCTGGAGCAGCCTCGAGGGCTTCCCATTCCGCTATCGGCTCCTCACATTGCCCAGTATCATGTAGGTATGTATGTACCTTCTCGTACTTGAAGAAGAAGGCGTATGTACAGGGTGTACCGGTGAAACATATTGAGCCGCAGTTTCGTGAGGTGAATTAACAAATGCCGAAGAGAGAGAGAAAGGTCTTCGAAGGTAATTTTTGTAGATGTCTGACTAACGCAATCGGGTTGGTTTGAAAATAGCTTGGCGAAATTGTAAAATGAAAACTGAAAATAGATACGTCGCATGGCGGAAGTACAGCTGTTCCGTGAAAATACGGCGTTACAATATTAATCGTTGTGAATCAAGCCTAATACTCACCTGGCAAATCTCTCCTTATCCTGTACATTGTCATCGTCCAATCTCCTGTATTTACAGCCACTCGGATCATCCTCATCGGATCTGTAAAATAAATAAAGAAAAAAAACAATACATTAATTATCAGTCCGTACTTATAAATCTTTGTTTATCGGATGTTATGATTGTTTATTAATTAGTAGTATTTTTAAATTTACTCACTATTTCGATTTTGTTTCATTGTTTAAGTAACGTTCCATGATTGTTACGGAATGTTATCCCGTATTTGAAGCAGATTAAGTTAAATGAACGGTAAAAGAATATCCTTCTAATCCGTCCAGGATAAATGGCTTTGGATAGTCGAGTTCAGCACCCGAAAGGAACGAACGATAGAAATTCCACGTGCGTCGCGTCACCGATACGTAAAGTGTAATCGCTTCCGGACTGCCAAACGTGACCGTACGTTCCAAAATTGGTCACCGGCAAGATCGTCATCATCGGCCTTCCCCCTCCCTCCCTTTTAAATCTGGAGCGCCGTAATAATATTATAAGTGACGATGAGAATTTTATGCGCGATATTCACACTCATTCATTCCGACTTTTCCATTCAAGCTGTCGTTGAATCATTATGATCATTAACAAGATCTTTCGAAGAGAAGAGCAACAATTATCGATTATCATTTTTCGGCCGTATGACGTATCACGTAAAGAAATTCCAGATCTCTTTCTGAATTCGCAATAGTCAGTTCCATATATAAATAATAAGAAATTATTGATCCACTCTGATCACAACAAAATTTTTCAGAGAAAAGATTAATAGCTAATTATTTTACAATTATACAATGCAAAGAAATTTCAGATATCTCGTTCCATACGAGCATATGATATGTGATACAAAAAACATCTGTAGTAGATAATGTTCCTGTAAACTGTAAGGGAAGTTTGTCGAAAGAGGTTTCGTTTAATGTTCCGATTTGTTTCACATCAGATCTTCTGAATAGATTGCTTATATACAATTAGTATATGAAACAATCTCGCATCCTTACTTGAAGCGAGCTAATGAGCAGAATGATCATTCTCATTATCTTAATCATCCCCTAATCGGACGGATTAATCGCGACAGGTGAGAATGGACTCGCTTCGTAGAGTGATATTCATAATAAACACACGAACAATTCACGGGACAAGAAGTCGCTCGCTTATATATCATACAATACAATAAACATATAATAACAATTAATTATTCACCGGATTCTACATATTTAATCCTTAAAACGATTTAATCAAGACGTGCGTTTGTGACAATAACATCGCGATGAAGAAGCTCGGAAGTGAGTGATTACAAGAGGACAGTGAAAGAAAAAAAAATCGGGGGATGGATAAATCGGGGAACAATAGATCCGTCACTAATCGTCTCATTATCGACCTAGGAGAACGTTTGTACTGTTTCTATCGATAGAAAATTATGCTCTCATTGCGAGAGCGGACTCCACGCTCGCGCGCAGAAATCCGGCCGATCGTCAGTCCGTATTGCACAGCGTCCGCGCGGGTGATGTACGATTCTGACCCTGAGCGAAAAAGTAAGACCCCTTTACTTACCAGCACCCCCTCCACCCGCCATCCCTCTGCTTCGCCCTATCCCGCCCGTACCCCTCATACCCCTCCGCGTGGCTCGTTCACCGGTGAACGTCGTGTTGAAGAGACGGTGCTCGGCCTCTCTATCCCTTCCCTCCTCCCTCTTTCGTTTCCCCGTCGCAAAGTCCATAGGATTCAACGGAGGTAGGGATGGTGTAGGGCCTGCGAGTGTATCCGGGTATCGCAAGCGCGAGGAGGGTTGAGGAAGAGCCCCTCTTTGCCCCTCCGTCTCCCTCTTCGTCATCTTTCTGCGCGGGAACCTTCTCGGTTCCTTTCGTCCCCACGTTCTCCGCGTTCCTTTTTCCTGCTCCTCTTCCTTCTCGCAAGAGAGCGAGAAGAGTGGAGAAAGAAAGAGAAAGAAAAAAGAGAGAGAGAGAGAGGGGAGCCGTGGAGACTTATGGAGTACATAATGATGCGCCCCGCGGTATTACGTCGACTTAACGGACGCGTATGCGTGCTTCGCAAGCGATGAAGTCGACGACGTCGAGAAGTATTCGCGGCAGGCGGGCAAAGCCTCAGGGCTGAAGTTTTAGAAGAAGAAAAAAAGAAATGTAGTCGTATGCAAATCGATCGTGAGCGTTCGCTACGATTGAAGAGTGAAGCTATGATTTCCGCATCCAAGATACTAATATCTCGTTCGTTATTTTTTAATTGTATTCAAACTTTTAATTTGTCAATTTACGTATCGTTGCGTCAATCGCGTTGAAAGTCTCTTTTTATCTGTTTTAGAGTGTTTTTTTCAATAATATTTCCATCAGCTAAATGAGGTACCAAGTTCGATTCTTTACGTACCAAGTGCTGCTTTAATTCAAAATCCACATCCTGTATATAAAATCTGTATATATATAAGAAAATACTTTACTTACATCATAAACGAGTATGATGAGGAAAATAAAGCTATAAATTCTGATCCCTTCTCCCTCTTTTTCTCTGTCCTGGATTGAGAAAAGTATGAGGTAGAGCAACGCTAAAGTGAAAATTATGGAGGAAAAAGACAGCTGAAGGCGCGAGAGAGATAAATGTGTGACAGGGAGATGTATGAAGCGCATAATGATGCGCAGCGCAGTATCACGTCGCCTTAATAGGTGTTTCGCAAACAGAAAATCTCGCGCAGTAGGCTTAGCGACTCTATTCGCTACGGGATTTATTTATGACGAGAAATCCAATTTTTCCACAAATGTTCATACACGTTATAATACCAAAATAAAATCTCGAGAATATAATTACAACTTGAAAACAGTGAAAAAAAGATTGATTATGTTTTATCGAAACGACTTATTATATGTACTTTAATCACGATTAAGATTGCGTCAACTCCTTATTTAACCTTTATGGAAGGGTACTATCACGCTTTGATCATTATATTGTCAGATTAGTTTGTAATACATAGATATTTGACATATATTCTGTACGGAGCGTAATGCAAGTATTAATTTATAATTAAATGTCATGTTCAAACATATTCTATGATTGCATGTTATATCCGATCTGATCAGAAAATTTTACCAAGAGAGCTCTCGGCCAGAAAAACTTTGCCACTAATTTCAGCACTACGTATCTTTTTTCTGTAAATTTACAAGAGTAAAAATATAATTACGGGATTATTTTGATATTTATAATATAACTAATTATACTGAAAAAAATGTATGAAAATTATATCGTTGAATGAAGCGAGCAAGGTAAACAACGTGTTAAACTGTAATCTTTCGATTAAACTCAGCGAAATCTTTTTTTCCGGAAAATTTGAGAGTCGCTAAACAAATGTAGATTTGCACTCATCGGCGAATGCATTCCCGAGATTGGACGCAAATCCGAGAGAGCAGATACGTGGCTTTGACGCCGCTCTACCATTACGGTAGTTTGACCCTTGACATGGAGGTGATTTGGGCAGTCCAACTCGGAATTTCGGCAGCGCCAATTGAAGGACTGGACAGATGCAATGCACAGTTGAAAGGTGAAAGGGTTGCTCGCTCTCTCTCTCTCTCTCTCTCTTCCTTGCCCTTTCTCATTCGCCCTTTCTTTTTCTCGTTTTATGTTCTCCACGAGCATTATAAGTAGACTTTGTAACGCGATCGGGGGGGGGGGTATAAGTAGACTTTGTAACGCGATCGGGGGGGGGGGGGGCAGCCCCCGCTCTATTTCCCTGTTTACGCGCCCTGAAACGCCCGATAATTTGTATACGTCGCGAAAACCGTGGGAACAAAAGCGCAGATACTTAAGTGTACGCGGCGATCGTTATCTTCGCTATCGGGATACCGTCGTAAACTGTCGTGTCTTTTAATGTAGCCGTGTTGCGCGGGAATAACGAACCGTCGTTCGAGAGAGTAGACACATGTACCCGCTATTGCGATACGTGCACCGTATACGATGCATTTCCGTTTAGGTATAACGGATTAATAATTTAGTGAAACGATAGCCCGCGAATGTTCGAGCTATTTGTTATAACAAAATGTGGTGCCTGGCTAATAATTTTTCTTGAATCCTGACTGATAATTAGAGTACTTAACACAAAGTTATGACACTCTTTAATATATTCGATTAAACATAATTATTTAATAGTGGTGAACAACATTATTTGAGTGTTTAGGACAATTCTGTAATAATAGCATATATGTATTTATGGAATATTTATAAATGAATATTATATATAAATGGAATATTTATAAATTGACTCGAGAACTATTTAAAAATAAAAAAATATTCCATTTTTAATGAAAAATGAAAAAATTACGAATTATTGTACTAATATTACTGTATAATTGAACAAATGTTTTGCAATTATAATTCAACATTTTTGCCAAATTTTTTATGATTATGTCAAATTATTTACAATATACTTTAGTTATTTCAACCAAAAACACAAGTTACTTAAATTTTTATATTAATTATAATTATTCTCATTTATCACATAATTATAATTATTATATGTGGTACAGAAAGATATATGATTAAATTTACATTTAAAACATTGACACACTGAAAGATTGACAGACATAAAGATACATGTATTTCTGAGCTCTGTCGTCAGTTTTGCACTCTTCTTCTGAAAGTTTAAAGAGCCAGGCAGAAGAAAAAGAAATACGAAAAATTTTTGCTCTTGCAAAGAAAAAAAAAGAAGAGGAATTCGTGTGACGTGTCCAGTTTATGATAGCGTTTTTTTGCATTTTTCCGTATGGCGCCAAAGTCACGACTTGACCCTCTCGTCTCCTCCTAGTCTACCCTTTTCGTCCACGAACATACTCTTGCATTTACGTTCGCCATTCCTTAAGGTCAACTATTCTTTTTGCACAACGCCAAATGTATATCCAAATACTTCCCAAGAGAAAATACTTTATTTGGTGAAGAAAAGTAAGATAGTGTTAAATATTTAGATATATGCATTAATTAAATTCTTAAGATAATAAGTCATAATTTTCCAGTAAGAGAGACAAAAATTTCCACAAAAAAACTTAATATTATTTTTCTCAATTTTACCCAACCTTAACCCTATTCGGTCACACTTCAGTAAAATCGCGTAACGGTCACACTGGGTGAATTTCACCCAGCGTCGAAAAAGTAATATAATAAATAATATAATATAATATAATATAATATAATATAATAAGTAATATAATATTTTCATAAAAAAAAGAATATAATATTGCTCGTCACAAAAAGTATATTTATTTTAATGTTTGAATGCGCGAAAAATGTCGAATTTTAAAGAGTGTTTATTTTACTTGAACAATGAAAATAAAAAAGTAAAAATTATTATAACACAAAAATATTGTAAAAAAAAAAAAAAAAAATTTCTCTTGGGTGAATGTCACCCAGTGTGACCGAATAGGGATAAACTGTGTAACAACAACAGAAACAGAAAACACGGAAGAATCATTTTTATTTACTTTATAAATCTGCTGAGTTTCACACACAAGTTTACACAACACACACAAGGAGAAAAATTTCGGAGAAAAATTACCGGACATTTTAAACGAGCAAAGAAACGGAAGAGAAAAATGAGGGAAAAGGAAAAAGATCTCAGTAGTGCAATGTATCCTGATCGATCGAGGCATGGAAAATCGACACGGCAATCGGCGATGACGGTCGGCAGGATCGAGGAGGTGGTGACCAATAAGGTCGCTGGAGAACGGAGAAGAGTTGCGGAGTCGAAGAACGATGGACCGCCCCTCGTCGCGGCGCAATGCGCGATGCTCACCAATGGCCACGTTGTTTTCATCTTAATATGCAAGCCTGGCCGTCAGCATTACCGTTCCCGTAATGAAAAAATTACGTCACCTAACCGCTTAGGCGTTAGATAGTCAATTGGCGCTATGAGACGCACCATCGCTGGACGTTCATCGGCGCCGAGACGATCTGAATGCCCGAAGCATTACGTGATCGATTCGATCTTGGGGAAGAATATATTGTTATGGATCTATCAGAAATTCGGAGATGAATGTAATGAATCATTAATGATCGCGCAAACAGATTTGGTTTCAGATCAAGTGCGAACTTTCTTTGCAATATATAAAAAAAATTCGAATCTTTTAATAAACTTTCATTTATCACATAATTTTCATTAAGTCCCTCTGACGTATAGTCATTTCGTTGTCAATAGATGTGGGTTTTATTTATCGCATAAGCGATTTCAAGCTTCTTTGCTATAAAAGTACTTTTTTAAAACACCTTTATTATGCACGCAATATTCTGTCGACGTAGATTCTTGGCATCAGTGATTGATATCACACAGCCTTGAGTTCATTGTTACATCGAATCCTAAATATTATCGTAGATTCTTGATATTATATATTCTCGACACAGTATCTGCATTTCTGGGATCCTCAATATCTTAAAATCTTGATGTTCTAGATTCGTGATAACATAGATTCACAAAATTAGTCTAATCATTGTAAATCATAAACTGCTGGTATTGCAACTTATTGCTTTAGATTTCAAAGTTCAAAATAATTCTCCGATGCCAAGCGCAAAGGATTCTTAATATCATTAATTTTTGCTCGTTAACTTCTATCGCTAAGAACAAAATACCATAGATTTTTAATACTAATAATATGTGAGTCATTTATAAATTTTCTTTATCATATTTTCCATGCAATTTCGACTTCATTCTGGGTTATAGTATTTTTTTTTATTAATTCACAGAATTCCTAAGTTTTTCACTTCATCGGATATAGATTAAATATCGGAACTTGTTTTTTGATTTTGTCTCATTGCACACCGGAACGAAACGGATCAAAACCCCCGACCGTTTTCACGCCTGAGAAAATCCTTATTGTCTAAGGCGGGGTGGTTTGCCTAGAGCGGAAAGTCACGCGAATCGACACACAAGGAAGAGGAAACGAGAAATCGACTTAATTGCGCACACCGTTTAGTACTTCTGTGCGTACAACAAATAGCAATGTACAACTGACTGCTTCTATTCGTTTTCCTTCCGGACAATCATTTTTTTCATGTTATTTTTAACGCTCCGTATTTTCATAGCAATTTACAAATGTCTCGAGTATCAAATAATAGAATAATAAATAATAATACATATAATACAAAAATAATACAGAATAATAAATATAATACGCTTCGTATTTTCATAGCAATTTACAAATGTCACGAGTATCAAATAACAGAATAATAAATAATAATACATATAATACAAGAATAATACAGAATAATAAATATAATACAAGAGAAAGAAGAAAAGGAGTTCCAAATTTTATTCCATATAATTTTACGATGTCTTATATTTTATTTTTAATTTATGTCTAATAAGAAAAGTGGAGAAATTCACAAAATGTTCATTAGTTTTTGTCACGATAATTTCTATGAGTGAAAAGCAAAAAATTTCAGCTTGTTTTTTTCATCTTTTGATTTTCCATTCAACAGTGCGCGTATAGCAAACGGTATGCGCGCGTCTAGATGCATGTCGATCGTGTATGACATAAATATGCATCACGGTTTGCACGTACGGAGCGTTACTAACAGGGTCTTAATTATGAATGAAAATAATACGCGCACTTCAATCTCAAAACACACTTTTCTCGGCGTCAAGCCATCCGGTTCAACGACTCCTCCGGCAGAAGCGTGCGGAAAAATATCGTGTGCGGACGAGAACGAATATGACGCCGATAATCACGGCCAAGCGATTTGTACGCTCGCTTGTTCTTTTCTCATGCTGACGGTAATGTTCATGACTCCATCAATTACACTTTTCCATATATACATACACACATATATATAGTTTGTTTTTTTCGCCTTGGATTTTCTCTATTTGTTAACAAAAATTTAATAAAAAAATGTAATTGATGGAGTCATGGGCATTACCATCAGCATATATATAGGATATTATTCTACAAAGCTACACTTTATTGTCTAATAAATGAATAATGTGTATATGTTTCGACTTCACAGGATCAGCATGATATATTATGTAGATATAATGTAGATTGATATTAGATCGCGTTAACATAATTTAAAAAAAAGTATAAAAATTTAAAAATGAGTGAGATCGATACGAGGTCACAGCCACTGTCAGTAAAAGTCAGGTTTTTAAAAAACTTTGTTTATACTATCAAACAAAGTTTAGCTCCGTTTAAGGATGATCTATATTAGTTCGTTCTTTTGACTTGGATTTTCTCTATTTGTTATCACAAAAACTTGGTTGACTTGATCTAATTTTTTAAGATTTTTATTAACTAAAAGTTGAATGAATGTCAGGATTCTTTCCACAAAGCTTCGATTTTTCAAACTAAATGTTGAAGTTGTAAAATTATATAAAGTACAAAAACCTACATTTTCCTTTCATTATCTGTCAATATTTCTGTTCTTTTTTCTTTTTATCCTGCACATATCTAGGTATCCGGCGTCTTTTTTTTCTTTACGATAGAATTCGCCAACTTGCCGAGTCGGGCAAGGCAGCAGGATTCGGGAAACGACATTATTGCATAACGTAATGATCTGGTAATCGGTCACGTGGATTTGCGTTGGACCGGGCCGGCCACAAATCTCCGCTACGTGACGAATTCCGCGACGAGCGGGTTTTGCCGCGTGCCTGCGCCCGCACGTGAGTGCACCATCCGCACGCGCGGCGCTAAGCTCCTCGTATTAGTTCGCGCGCTTCTGCAATCGACGGTAGTTTGTTTGCTCCGTGGCGAACGGTGTGTCGCACCTCGCGGCTGCACGAGGACGAGCAAATCGAACGCGCAGCAACGCTGCTGCGTAACACCTCATTAGCGTTCGAGGAAATAAGGTTGCGCACGCTGCCGTTTGCGAGAATTCTTTCGCTTTTGTAACAGCAACAATGATAGCTCGATCAAAAAAATTCGCACGTACGTCGGCCTTTAATTGGATCACTTGCTAGAGATTTTTTTTGACAGTTATCGTTCTCACTAGAGTTTCATTCTCTTGAAAACGTGATCAAAAATATTCAAAACACAAAATACAGAATTCTTGATATATTATATACAGCAGGAGGCCTTTTCTATTTTAATCAAGAAACTCTCGAAAAGAACAGAAAGACATATCATTTTATTTATTGTTAAAAAAAAAAATTGGCTTTTATTATAACATATGATTTAAGTAACATCTTTATGAAAAGAGTTTGCATCTGTCCTTCACGGTTTGAGATTCGGAGTCACCCGTGCGCTCGTGTTTTGCATGGCGTGTGCAAGGATACACGTATATTAAATGCACGCCCCCTCCGTTCGATGTTAATTGCGCACAGTAATCATTTTAACATACGTTCCAATTATGCGAATGCTATTTGGATTACATTTGCATCGTAAAAACTCCCGATATGCTCTCCGGTCTACGTAGCAATTAATATATAGACAAAGTTTTATATATATATATATATATATATATATATATATATATATATATACACATATATATATAAATCTCGCTAATTAATCCTGTTTATCTAAATAAATAAAATTTATCGCGGCAACGGTGTAAAATTTTCATCACAATGGTCGATAAAATTCGTACCTATCGCACGATGACATTTTTGTTAATATATATTTTTAGATATCTGGCTTATCGCGCCGCACGTGCCTAGGACTATAATTATGAGTATCCTTCTCGTAATATCGTCTTGCCACGAGTTTCGTTATGGTTACGAGAGATTATCTTTATCATTGTTTCGATGACTGTACCCAAGTATCGCTTCATTCAAGGCCGCACGCGAAAAGTTTTTTTATACAAGATACACGTGTCAATCTTTATGAGCGGAGTAAATTGTACAAAACGAGCGGCATGAAAATTCGATTAAAAATTCAGCTCGAGCCTGCAAGCGAGAAGCAAGACACCTTGATCGTATCGTATCACTTTATTATAGAACGTTTCTTCTCATCGGAATTACTACCAAGAAGCTAAGAAAAAAAGAAATTATATTCTTCGTTAAAATTAAGCAAAAAACGCAATCGTGTAAAAAAAGTTTTTGTTATTTTTTAAATTACAAATCATGTTACGAACATGCTCTTCAGATCGTATTTGACAGTTTAATACAGTTGCATTAATTAAAATTTTAAAATTAAAAGGATTTTTATATAGCGGAGTCAGTCTATTGAACCGTTCGCCTTTGCGTTTTCTTTTCGTGAGTCCTTTTGCTCCGTTCTTCAAGAAAAATTCAACGCTGGTATCTAATAAAATAATTCAGATCGAGAACGAGGTGCGAATCTATTGAAAATTCTCACTTTGGCCGCACATCTCCCCGGAGGGAGAGCAACAAGTGAGTAAACATCCGTGCCACGGATCCTCGAGTCCGCGCGAATCGTCGCCGTGTGATCGAATCGGACAGCAATGTGCGGTCCAAAGTTGCCAGCGAAACGGCCGGAATGTCGTGACACGCGTTCGCTAAGAGACGAAGCTGGGATCAATGGCGCGTGACTGCATCGGGTTCGTCGAAAGTGAGGCGAAGATATAATGGTTGAATAGGGGAAAAAGGGAGAGACGCTCCCCTTCACACTCGTTCACCCCAGAGCAGAGCAGGCTGTTATTTTCGATAGATCGACCTTTCACCCCATCAGAAATACCAAAGCGTGGACAAGCTTCTAAAACACGCGAGTGGAAAGTTACGACTAGAATATGGAGGAAAGTATAGTTGAAAACACGTCATATCGGTGAAGTGTTCGAAGAAAATATTTAACACACAATTAAGCCTTATCTGAAAGCGATGAATAAGAGATAAAATAGAAAAAAAAATGAGAAAGATACTGTAAACTGATAAGTGTACGTGCAAGTTTGTGCATCAAAATTATTATCGAATTTTTTCTTTTGATTCGATATGTATTGAAATATCCAGCCAGTTAGTTGCAGCGAAAAACAAAATTGTTACGCGAGCTGTCCGTCGATGTGCTGATGTGGATGAAAATTTGCTGATTCCGCAATAACATTCCGTATAAAGACCAACAATAATACGCGACGATGACGGGCAGGGAATGAAATTACGCGACGTAAAGCTATATAGTTATATTTTTAACACATTTCTATTGTCAACAGAGACATGGATTTGCTTTTAATTTATTTCTTTATCGAACTGCAAGTTTAAATTTGTACATGACTACAATATAGTAAATAATACTGTAAACAGAATAAAAATACAATACTGATTTTAGCGAGAGTTTCGTTCAAATTAATTAATTTATTTTTGGATACTGATTTTATAATCTTAATTTTGTTTCGAATTTACCTTTTTTATTCATCATTTCATTTTCGCTACTTTAAAATATATTAATGAATAATAATATTCATTAAAAAAAATACTCGAGCATCTCTTTCTGAAATTTTTAATCGTTCAATAAGTATTCCGCTTTTTATTCGCCGAAATTTGTCGATAATCGAGCTACCATTCAAAGGTGGTTCCTACGTTTTTCTCTTTTTTTTCCTTCTCTTTTTCTTCCGTCCGACCGCGAAACAAACGCATTCTGCGAATTGTTGGCACTACGTCAGAATGACTCGTTGGCTAATGAATTGCAATGTGGCGAACACTAATTGAAGGCGTATGATTAAGGCGGCTGAGAGTTTGTACGCTTTTAGAATCTGTATTCACAAAAGTTTCGTCGCAATCGAGACTCACGTAAAGTATGATAGAGATAAACGTCATGAAAATTATCAAGTCGATAACTACGCTGTAAAAAGTATTTTTCCTATGTTTATATGTGTATAAAGCGTGTTTTTAAAACGTTAAAAAAAAACAAGCAAGTAATAATCCGTCCGATCCCAGTATACATTTTGACAAATAGATCAAGGAAAATGTAAATTAAAAAATCCACGATGTGCGCAGAAATATGCATGTTCTAAAGAGAGAAAGAAAAATATATATGACGAAGTAACGGTGGACATGGCCTCTTTACCTCCGTCTTTTCGACTCCGTCTCCGTGTGGGTCTGCTGGATGTGATGGGACGATAAGTCGGACCCGTAAGACAGAAGTTGACTTCCTGTGCTGATGGAACAGGCAGATGGGGGTGGCGGCGGCGGCGGTGGTGGTGGTGGCGGGCCCAACTGGTAGCCCACCGTAGCGGAAGGGGGCGCATAATGCGAGGGGCCCGGTCCTAGACCGACCCCATAGCCCGCGCTTCCCGCCGACCCGCCCCCGTACATGCCACTGTTACCGGGATACTCTATTTTGACGGTTTTTCTCACCAGCCAATTCGATTATTGGAACAAAATCACTCTCGAGGAAGAGTCACCCAGTGAGCTAACTTCCCATATCGCTGCTGCGAGATTACTCGTCGACACGCTATCGCAGTTTCACGGAGATCGTTGTTGCACGCTCCTCGTATCGTTATCGAATCGCGCTTAAATTACCGACTCGAATCGTCGTCCTGCTACTTCGAGATTATCCACTGATGCACTCTTGTATCTCCTTACAAAAATACTCGTATGCTTGCGTCCATTATCAAGTTAATCACACATTCTTAAATTACCGGCTTGTCGCCTTATCACGCTGAGATTCGGTGCACTTTTGTACGTTTAACGATATTTATACATTTTTATCTGTATTAGAAATCTTCCCAAAAATTTGTTGCATGACGAAATTATGATAAGATAGTAGATCATTTACAAGTTGTTTTTCTTCACAGCTTTCACACACACACACACATGCACACACACACACTCACACAGTATTTTATTCTTGTTCAGTTATTATACACAATCTTCGAAATAAATCAAAATATGCGCTAAATATGTCACATTCTTCTAACTCTGATCGCACATTTGCGATAAAACATGGTTTTCACAATGTTTGTTTCTTTATCGCATCCCGTCATTTCGGTTGTGTTTCGGTCTTCATAAAATAAAAAAGAAAATACCTTGACGGTTTAATAGCTCGAATGCATGATTTCGAGGTTCCTGATACGGAAACTCGTTCGACTATGTTGCGCTCGCCTTCTACCGAATTATCTTGTCATCTCGTTACCTGGAGCAAGATGTAGATCTACCATCGGTCTACGAAGCAGTTTTGTACTTCGCGTTTCCCTCTTCAGTGTTAGTCAGGGATACTTCAGAGCTTCGAAGGCCTTTGTATCTAAATTCTACTCACGTTCGCTCGTGTACTTCTTCGATCTTGAAAGAGCGCGCGATGGAATACACTTCAATAATTTATCCTTTAATCATTTTATATTCGCTTATTCTGTCTGCGCTTCTTGAAAATTTATTCTAACATGATGATCGAATGATGAGAGAAATGTGTATTTGTCCCTGTTGATAATTGTGAGTGGAAGTTTCCATTAAAGATGGATTAATCATTCCAAACTGCTCTTGGTTCACGAATTGTATGGCAATCTTTCGAAGATAAACGAAAACGGGAGCTTTATCTGAGATTGCCCTACAATTCCATGGAATTATCTTTATCTGTGACTGAGAAGCTCTAACGCTCTTCGATGTGTTCCTCTTCTTGATAATCGCACCGGAATATAATTTGGCTTCCGTTACTTTTTACTTCATTTGTGGAAAATTCTCGAAGTTAACTTACGAGGATGTTCTATTGCTGCGAGTGACCTTCTCTCCTGTGTGTCTCCTTGCAGATTTCGCAATTCGAATAAAAGTCGCTCCTCTCTTTAATGACAAACTCTTCACTAGTCGACGGCTCGATTAATCGATCAAGGAAGAAAGTATGGAGAAGCAAAAGAAGCTCGTTACGGAAGTAACGCCTTCAACGGCCGTTGATTTCGGTTTTGGAAAGCGTCAAATCGGCCACTTTCACGAGGTGAACTCTATTCGCTTGCCAATAACAAGCTCGCCCATCTACGCTCTATTAACCATTATTTGTTTCTTTTCCGCTCTTCCGACCGTGGTGCTCACTGCCGGAGAAAAGTCCTCTAGCTTCCCCTCCCTCCCAGTCAGAATTTGATCGCGAATTCGAGAGTGTCACGAGATTCTCGACCTCGTCGGACCGTCGTTGCACTCGCGCCGAATTTTGCACGCTCCTTTCGTCGCACTGTCGCGTACGATCCACGGGACAATCACACTAATCTTTCCCTCGCCTCGCGATTCCCTCAGAGCGACGGCCATCGCTGAAGCGGTTCGTACGCGTCGCGATCACTTATCCCGAAGAACTCCGTTCAAAGCCATTCGATCGATCGCACGAGTTAAGCGAGGCGAATAAGCTTATTTTCAAACGAAATGACTGTAGAGCAATTTCGTACGTGATCAAAGTTAGATTTTGTCGAGTTTCCGTTGCTTCGCAGGATGCGTTCGTGGGCTTCTGTCCTTCGGGAGTGTTTAATTAATCTGCTTGATTTTTTTTCTAAAATTATTTATAGGATGTGGTAGTCCTGGCTGACTGTGGAGAATCGTGCACACTTAAATCCTTGTCGTACCGAAAATCACATGGCGATGATTATTGGTTTCTTGAAAACGTTCTTCGCAGTGGAAAATTCAAATCCTGTGTTACATTTATTTCATCGTAAAATGAACTCGTCGTTTGATATCAACTCGGCTGAGCTCGCGTAACGAGAAACGCACGCAAATCACGGATGCTTCGAATTCCCGCGTAAAACCGTGCCACAAAATTCCTCGGCAACACCAGGTGGTAACCAGCGAAGAGAATGCGTTCTTTCCCTTTGAAATCTTTAACGGGTTCGATTGCAGCAAAATCGTACCATGACACGTATGTTTTTCCTGTTGGCTTAAAATTCAGTCGAAACGAAAATTGATCTTTTCTTCAAAATTAACAATTAAAATCCTCGTCGCGATTCTCGGCGATAATGAAACTGTTTTCCTTTTCAAATGAATCGAATGACTTGATATTTTTCTTATTTAACACCGTAAACCCCCCACATATTTAATTTTCAATGCCAAAGTGGTTGACATTTTTCTAATACTCATGTAAGATTTTTTTTCCTTTAAAAATAACTCCAACTCGATGAGAGCCAAACGAGAGGACGTTTGACGACACACGCGGCCAGGCGTCCAATTTTCGGCGCCAAAATTCTCGTCGTGGCACACTATCGTCGACGATCGTCGCGTCGCGGTCTCGATCGCGATCGATGAAGATTGCAAGCGAAGTGACGTGGAAAGAGGCTTCACGGATGTACGTATGGACGTATGGACGGACGAACGGACGGATGGGTCGCCGACTAGCCACCACCCACAACTCACTAGTGACTGATTCCACCATAGCCGCATAATGTGCTGCTGCGGTATACCCCGGTGAAGACTATCACTTCTCCCACCAGAGAGCTCGGGACAGCCACCGTTGCGAAGCCACGACTTTTAACTGGGATGCATCGCCGCCGCTCGTTCGCTCGCTCGCGACAGAGTACGGTGTTTCGGCAGATTCCCTTCTCGATAATTAATTCCAAACATTTTCGTTTCCTCCTTTTTAATTTCTCCTTCCTTTTGATTTCATTCGATGACAAAAATTAACACGTATCTAAAGTTAGATTCTTCATTCGAACGTGTCGTGCTCACTCTTCATGGATAAGAACACACCTGGAGAACTGGAACTTGTAAATATTTCAGAAGACTGTGCTCTTAGGACGCGAGAGGAAAATAAATGTCTAGCGTTTACCTTCGAATTTCGATTATTTAAAACTCGCCGGGAATTATCCTTCGATTATCTTTAAATCCCTCAACATTGTAAAACGTTCGGCTTTCTTCGGCACGAGACGCGCATACGCAACGCTGTGAAAATTGATAAAAACAAGTATGTTTATCAGAATGAGTGGGAATGGTAATATATTGAAAGCAGAGCGGCGCGGACGTATTCAGTCCTATCGCGCCGAAAGGATCGTGCCGGTCGGGTCCGACAGATCGGAAATTTACGATATAAGAGGGTCGCGAGTGTTGATACAACGGCGGTTGACATTTGCGCCTGCTTCGCGTGCCGAAGCCGCGCGGCAGAAAAGTGCTTTCGAGAAAGACTCGTGCGCCGGTAAAAGTAACGCGGGGCGCTTTACGATAACGAAGCGTTTTCTTGAGCGATGTCGCAACGCGGAGCCCGCTCTCGCCCGCGCGACTCGCCGCATATTGGCCGCCGCGGCAGCATTGTAAGCCGGGGTGGCGGAGAATTGCCTACTGTGTTATGTGTGGTGAACGCCGTAACTGATCCCGGCATCATTTCTCGGAACTGCGTCAATCAAGCGCGCGACACACCAAGTTCGCTGTGCATGTAACACGGCGAAATTTCACCGCGATCGTTAGTGCCGAAGCGGCTATTTTCGTCGTCAGATTTCCTCTTTCCAGACGATCTTTTCTCCCGTTCCCTCGTCCCTGATATCCGGGGGACTCGATTTGAAGAATGCAAATGTGCATTCATATAAAAATTGTTTCTGTTAAACGGAACGTCACATGTGTAAAAATATTATTTCTTGAAAGTTTTACTTAACGCCTTTCTACGCACCGCCAAGTCTCCGTTCAGAAAGATATACTTTGCACTAAACGATGCAAATTTTCCATTTGTGCATTCAGACGTATATAATAGACTTAGATATATATTGTATTATATATATATATATATATATATATATATATATATGACGAAGATACTTAAACACCAAATGATAACAATTATCTCGTACAAAGTATTCAAACTCACCCTATATGGACAGACTTAGATTCTATATTTTACTTATATATATATATATGTATGTAATATATAAATCAATATATATAAATATATATATAAATCTAAGATACTTTGCACTAAATGCAAATTTTCCATTTGTGCATTCAGACTTATATAATAGACTTAGATATATATTGTATTATATATATATATCTAAGATACGATGTACTTAAATATAGACTGACGAAATACTTAAACTTAACCAACTGATAACAATTATCTCGTACAAAGTATTCGTTATGACTCACCCTATGTGGACAGCACTGCGCTTCTGTGCCATTTTACTTGGGTCACTCCCTGTATGTAAAACAATAGACATTAGTATGACGATAAACAACTTTCTTACAAGACTTAATTTGAAGATGGTCCAGAATATGAAACTCGAATTATTACAACGCAAAAAGTTCAAAATCTCTTCAAGTTTTATTAAAACTTTCATATTTAATTTCTCTGGGACACTCTCTTTATACATAATCTACATCACTTCAAAATTTTATATCTCTCAGTAAAGCGTACTTAACAACAGCTCAGTAACTACGACTGATGATGCAATTGCTCGAAAAACAAAATCACATCAATGTTAATTAATATGTCAAGTATTATATCAACCTTCCTCTCTTCTCCTTTTAAAATCAAAATCATGAGGAAGGGATTTTCTTCATTCATAACAGCTTGTCGACTATCGCCGTAACAAACTCTTACCACCAGTCTGGTGTCAACGTCGAACAACGCTAACCATAGTAGCTAGATTTTTAGGTACTTTATTGCGCGTAATACGATAACAGCCGAAAGATCTACTACTATTTGACTGAACGGACTTCACGGCCGGAATTCTCTACGGCTTGCCCCAGCACTCCGCACGGCAAACTGGAGCAATTTGGGTAGACGTGGTAGTCTCGCCTGGATCGCGCGTGCACGCGACACGAGGGAGAATCTCGGGGAAAAAATGATCCTCCCCCTTTCCGGAGAGACGTAGCGAGTTTTTCCGCGCGGGAGACAAGCGGTTTCCGATTTCGATGCGTCGGTCGGACCGCGTCGAAACCGGGGAAACACACGGGCGGACGTCGTGGCGACGGTAACAAAACCTGGATTTACCTGGAATAGAATGGGCGATCGAGGATACCGTGAACATTCAGCCGGGATTTCCTGTTGCCACAGTGCGACAGAAAAACGATGCGCGCGGGGCGCGAGAGAATATCGACGCGGGCGTACGACGGCTTCCACACTCCGCACCGACATCAAAACTGGGTGTTTACACTTGGCAGTCGCGCCATTTTGGAGTTTCCACTCGGCTCCGAGGTTTTATTTTCACGCACGCACACGGGGCTCACGGGAGCGCCGCGGGATGACGAAGTGCCGCTCGGGGCGCCATCTGTCGGCGACGCGTCGCAAGCCGATCCGTCGGCGAATTTAATAATCCGTTGGTACGGTAGAAATCGCGACGACTCGAGTGTGGTGGGTTGAATCAACGAAACTGGAACCAAACGCGATATCCGTTGACTCGAAACGGATGGCGTGTTTAATGAATTCATTGATGATGAATAAATCCGACAAACGCGTATCTGCTACGAGCGCGAATACTAACCGTCATTAATCGAGTTCTTTTTGGGTGTAGAGATCCTTTATTAAAGACCGGCCAACTGATGGCCAAAAAATGGCGGCGATCTAAAAGATAAGTTTATCTTTAAATGCTGTACGAATCAGTTCATTGGCTACGGAATATCTGAAGATGAATTTAAGCGATCTTAAATTTAAGACCCGACTATGAATACCGGCCTATATCTTTAAACATATTGACACGTTGAACTATGTATTTATTTATTTTTGTCTGGTTTAAGTTTGTCCGGACTCAGAACGGTAGAAATTGTTACCACTCAGTCCCATTTGTCCCAATTCGTCATAAGTCTCGAACGTTTTGTACACTTGGCGGACTTCTTTTCTCTATTATTTTATATATGGATTCTATTTGACACACAGCCTCTGTAAGTTGTAAATTAGGATATTAGAAAATTGTAACGTGATCTAATAATGTAACTCCGTTCCTTAGTATGTAACGCTGTTGATATATATATATATCATTAATTCAGTGATATCACTATAAATTCGAAGTAGAAGCGTATTTCAATCCAAATTTAATGATACTATATCACTTACAATACATTTTTTAGGAGATACATTCATACATTATTACTTCATACATCATTATTTATACATTTTATATATCATTAATTCAGCGATACCACTATAAATTCGAGGTGCAAGCGTATTTCAATCCAAATTTTATGCTCGTCGCGCTCGGTGAGCAGCGTCTCTAATTGGCGCTGCCATTTGGGTATAAGTCACGTGCACCAATCACGCGGAACCCCCAGTTGGCCAGTCTCTAAATTAGTGTAGATGAGCGCGTCATCTCAAACTCTTGTATCCAAGATGCTAAAATTCAGTCCAAGATCTCGATCCGAAAAATGTGTAGTCAATTAACCTGCAGTTTTTATAGAAAGAAAGTGAGTTTATTAGTTACACATTTTTTGGATTGAGATCTTCGGATCTTGTATTATGTCTTGTCTTCTAGCATTATGGACGTGATGCTGACGTTCGTTACTCTAGTCTTGTGTCCACTAGAAATCAGACCGAGAAGTGTTCAGCCAATAAAATTGTTTGTTTTCCATAAAAACTGCAAGTTGATTGGCAATGTATTTCTCGGATCAAAATCTCGGATCGATTTCTGGTATTCATGGACACAAGACTTTTCAGCGTCAAAAGACATCACGTGATGTTTTCTAGCAATTTCATTACGCCCCATGTGAAATTCGACAAACAATTTCGCGTAATGTGTAAATAATACAACCAATTGGAGATCAGAATTTCTGTTGTAATGTTAACTTTCTGTTCTGCACTGATTTACGATTGGTTCTCACAAATTATGCGTCTTGAAAATACGCGTCATGGGATTTCACCTTTACACCACATGTGATGGCACCCTGAGATTACGGATCGCAGATCGGAATTCAGCCAATCAGATGCGACGCTGCCTCGTCTCCGTTTCAATCCTCGTACAATACGTAATGCGATACGGGCTTAAGAAAATTGATTGATCTACAAGCAAATGCATAAAGAAATAAATTAACTAATTTCATTAGGCATACGCTTATGCAAAAATCCGTACTCCCGCGTATCAAACGATCGGTGTAAACTAGACTTCTCTCTACTGGAATGCTTTAGTTCCCTTCTCTCATGCGAGTGCGCCCGAGTGTCGCTGGTCGCGCGACGCCGCATAGCGCCCCGCCGGTAACTCGCGGCTTGGCCCGAGAGCGTAGTATCCTACTACTACGCCACTTCCGCTCGCTCGCCACTGAGCAAAATGGACGCCTTTGTGTCTGTTTTCTTCGCATTCCCACTATAAATACGGTTTACGGGGCGACGCAGCGCCTGCGACGAGGCGATGCTCGTGCGGCGCCGCGTGAAACGCGTGTGAGGGCAGTGTCGTGCTCGCGAGTCGTGACTGCGGCCTGCCGTGGCCGACGTGGAAACGCGTCCAACCAAGTAGGCCAAACCGCGGCAGCCCCGCGGATGACAATTGAGCGAGCATCTCCCGGACGGCGGTGTTGATCGCGGTGAGCATCGCGACGGGTGGCCGACACACCAATCGCCACGACGTGCCTGAGAATCCCCGCCAGCGGCCGTAAACGACGCGGAGCCGCGATACGGCGCCCGGCCTCCCGCCAAAACCAGTCGCGGACGGAGCGGACGGCGACGTAAATAGTCCCGGGTAAGCGGAGTGGGCGACGGAGCTGTCGCGCCGCGCGACCGCGGCCGCGTCCGCGTCACCGCGCTGCGGAACGTAGCGCGCGACGGTGCCTTTCCCGTGCGAGTGATCCGGCCAATTTCTCTTGCCTGCCCACCAGAGTTCAACGTTCATCGTCCGCAGGAGAATCTCGTGCTTCCCCCTCTACCCCTACCCCCTCTCCCGTCTTGTGTTGTTGTACCTGCTCGCGTGGTCCGAGGGTAGTTTCGTATGACATTGGATGGTAGACGTTTATTCAGAGAAGGTAAAAGGATATGCTGTGCTGATTATTATGACATGTGATGATTATTAATAATGATCTTGGAAGCTGTACAGTTAGGTCAATGAATGTCACGTAGCATACCATGATGTGTGGTTTTGCTGTTTTGTTGGGAGTTTTGATTTGTTCCTGTCGTCATCAGCTGTTCACATTGCCACTTCTGTTCAACGATTGATTGTTTCGTGTGAATGAGTAGGATTTTTTTTTAATGGGAACTTGACGAATTAATTTTTCCAGGAAGATTTTTTTTCAGTGCTTGTGTTTTGAGTAGAAGTGAGGTGATTTAAGGACCTGTATATATTTTACAGATGTTATATGAGTCATATGCAAATTTAATACGAACATTTTTTATTGTTACATAGGAAAGATATGTTTGTTTTTATACATTACAGTTCTAACATATAGGCAGAAATTTTAAAATAAATTAATTTTTTTAAGACAAAATAATTAAGAAAAGTATATAATTATGGTTTTTATGAAACATATACAAAATAATTCTGAAATATCTTTAAAAATTATATTTAATGTTTATATATTTAGATAAGAAAATAATCAATGTAAATTACATGTTTCGTAAAATACAGTTAGTTTTAGGTTAGTTGTTTTTATTTTTGTTTATATGTGTATTATTTTATATATACTATTTTTATTTTAATATGTAATTATTATTTATTTAAATATTTTTTATTTTTTTAATATCTAATCTTTTAAAGATATTTTATGCACATTAGATTTTATT
The DNA here is from genome assembly GCA_901521435.1 of Crematogaster levior. Classification (NCBI taxonomy): domain Eukaryota; kingdom Metazoa; phylum Arthropoda; class Insecta; order Hymenoptera; family Formicidae; genus Crematogaster; species Crematogaster levior. The sequence goes on along the minus strand of CABEGB010000693.1, from coordinate 218,796 downwards.
TTTGAAAATAACTACATAGGTCAAATTTTTGTTGCAGGACAACAAAGTGCTGATAAACATGGGTCGTTTATTGGAGGATCCACGGGCTTCATCAAAATTTGGTTGAAACTGTTTGCAACATGGGAACTTAAAAGAGACTTTGTTGAGTTCCCTAATATTTGCCATAGTGCTAGTGTCCTTCAAAGAGGATTAGAGACTACTTTGTTCAACGGTGAAATATTTGTGTCAGTATGTCTTGAAATGCGTAGTGAGAAAATTTTAACAATGATTTATTTAGACGTTTGTGGAAGCAGTGTATTTAGATATGTTCAGTTGATTTACATTTACTGCATATCGTAAGCAAGTACTCGTAGCATGTCTGTGCGGTGCTCAGCACATTGTATTGTCTCACGAAGCGAGGAAACTTAAAAACACAGAAACTGATTTTGATTCTTTTTTTTTTGTCCAGGCTGTAATGCCAGAACGAATCAAACTCAAAATGAATGGGGTTGTACCGAGTGTGCCAATAACTACCCTCGCTGGTATTGCGAGTCTCACAGACTTGTTACCTGAAATGCCCCTACCAACTCCGTTGCCACAGACTTTGACTAATAAGTCACTGCTGTTTCATCCACGAGTAGCGGAAGAGGCTAAGATATTGTTAAGCCTTCGCGATGAGAGTCTAGTGCCACAGCTGATAATGTCACTGTCGCAGACGTCGTCAGAACATATTGAACTGAAGGATAATTACCCGAATACCGAGCAATCTTTGGAAAACGAGCAAAATACGCCCGAATTGCTCAAGACGATCTTACGAATAAACCCTGACGTATTCAGAGGAACCCAGCACAATTCTCCAAGAAACTGGACGCAAGGTGCGCCTATGTTGCACGCGAATCAATCGCCGGCGAGCTATGGTCGTTTCTCGCCATCCTATTCGAGCTCCTCGGGCTCCAGGCAAACGCCCCAAGGTAGTCCGGCTCAGACCGCGGCAGCCAGGTCCGTACTTCCGTCGCCGGCGGTCTCTAGTGGCATTGCTCTCACGCAACATCAGCAGATGCCGATCACTTCGCAGAATCATGCAGACATCTCGCAGATGTCTCCTTTCACCGTGCCTTCTTCGTCGCCCAGAGGCAACGTTATGACCGAACAAACGCCCTTTCAAGCAAATCGAACATTGACAACACCCCAGCATATACAAGAGGACTCTACTTGTATGAATCCTCTATCGAACGTAACCCTTCAACCAACCATGTACTCGTCAGCTCATATGAGCTCTCCCAATGCATCGCTGGCATCTCTCACCAATATGACATCTCAACATGACATGGTTGGTATGACGTCACAACACAATATGCACATGACATCTCCAATGCGTAATGTGCCTTTACAACAACATCCGACTATGGGTATGCCGCAGAACCTTTATGATTCCATGATAAATCAGCAAGTTCATCACGCACTAGGCAGCGGTCAGTTAGACATCGATAATGCGGTACAGGAGAATCAGCAGTTCCTTCTCGACCCCGTAGCCGGGCTTTCCGATATTGATCTACCGATAGAGAATATTGACACGAAGCAAAGTGTCGATCATGCAATACAACATTTGTTACCGACTTCTCAGACCACATCCTATTCGAGCATACACACTGACATGGTTAATGTTTTAGATCCGGCTGCGGCTAGCATGGCGTCCAACGTACAACACCAACAAAATAATAATTCGGAGAAAAGTATGAAATTGTCGGGGGCAGAAAAAATGAAGGAGCCCATTGTTATGTTAAACAGATTATCGAAAGCTGATCAGGCGCTTATGCAGAAGAGTCTGGCAGCGTTTGCAGAGAAATCGCCTAGTCGTGCAGCGAAAATGGGCATTTCCAATCGTGACGACGCGTCAAAAACTGACTCCGAGAGTGAAGAGGAAATCGGCAAGAATAACAAGTACTTTAAGGCTCGCGCGAAAGAGCGGCAGGTGCAACGAGAGAAGGAGAAAGCGGAGCGACGGAAAAGCGAGGACAAAGCTCGCAGGCGAAAGAGGATAGTGGACGACGATGAGGATGATGATGTATCGTACTCATCCACGAAACCAAAAATACGCAAGATTGAGAAGAAGTTAGTGCCTGTATTAGCCAAACTGAGCGTGGAGGAATTGATGGAAACCAATACGTATCAACGATTTAACTCTACTATAGAGACGATTTTCGAGAATACTGAGGATATTACGGCGAACGCAGATCTGGAGGACGACGGTGAAGTGCTTCCTGAGATGCTTATCCCCAAGTACCAATTACATGATCTTTGTACAGAAGCAGCCAAACTCAAAACGCTAGGCGCCATGGAGTCGATACCTACAGATAAATTGGTGAGGCTGTTGAATATTTTGGAAAAAAACATACGAGATGGCGCGAGGGTGTCACCGCTTGTCGATCCAGATGATGACGTTGATGAAGGACGATTATGGATGCAATTAGCGATGGAACGGGTTCAGCGCGCCGTAGAGGCGTCATTGATTGCGCTGCACATTATGACCTCTAGCAATATGCCGAAGACAGTCTACTTGGAAGATGTGATTGATCGAATAGTCCTTTTTATGAAGTTTCAGCTGCAGAATACGATCTATCCTTCTTTCGACCCGGTATATAAGATAGATACGAAGAACAAGACTGAAAATTTTAATTCTAGCGGACGCAAGAAGCGAGGACATACGAAGGAAGTGCGCGAAAAGAGTATCCTGCAGGTTTACAACAAGATGCACGAGCTGGTAGGTCTGTTGGCTGAGCTATTGAACATACAGGTTCTAACAGACACGAGTGTTCTACACGCATCATCATTGGGCGTTGCGCCATTTTTCGTTGAATCGGTAAGTGATCTTCAGTTGAGTGCATTGAAGCTTGTCACTGTAATATTTACAAAGTATGAGAAACACAGAAGACTATTATTGGACGATATCTTGGCGTCAATTGCGAGATTACCCAGCAGCAAAAGAAGTTTACGCACGTACAGGCTCAACTCCGAGGATTACATACAGATGTTAACCGCGTTAGTCTTGCAGCTCATCCAATGTGTGGTGGTTCTGTCGGATTCCAAATCGAAGGAGGACGACGAGAAGAAGCCCAGTCATGTAGATTCCGACGTCTTCATTATCACTAGATACGAAACCGCCACTAGAATCGCTGGGAATTTTTTAACGGTATTTCTCAACAAATGCGGTAGCAAGGGCGAAGAGATCGATTACAGGCCATTGTTTGAAAATTTTGTACAAGACTTACTAGCAACGGTGAATAAACCTGAGTGGCCTGCTGCTGAATTGCTATTAAGTCTTCTCGGGAATCTGTTAGTGGGACATTTTTCTAATAAGAGCTCCGATATGTCACTTCGAGTAGCCTCCATCGATTATCTTGGCGTGGTAGCGGCCAGGTTGCGCAAGGATGCAGTCAGTTCGCAGTGCAAATTGTCGACCATCGATCAAATTATACGAGACATCAAGCTTGAACAGCAAAAGGACTCGGATTACGATCAGATAAAAGACAAAGAGATTGTAGGACTAAGCGAGGACGAAGAAAGGACTGTGTTTCTGCAGAAAGTACTTCTGGATTATCTGGCCGTTAACGGGACGAAGGATCCGGCTCTCGGATATGCGCGTCACTTTTATCTGGCTCAATGGTATCGGGATTGCGCGATGGAGAAGTCCCGGGTGGGTCAGTCGAAAAACAGTCCGAGCAAGAAGATGCACAAGAAACGGTCGAAGAAGAAAAATCGACATCACAGCAGCGATCAAGATACCGAGTCCGAGTTGGACGAGCAAGACCCAGACGAGAACGATAATAACGAGCAGAAGAATTCGGAAGCCTACCGAATTATAGAGGATAAGAAGAAGTACTTTGTCAGTAGAATAAGACCTTGTAGCACAGGAACGAAACCGGACATCCTTCAGACGTACATTGACTATAGTTCCGCGGAACTGATCTCACAATATCTCGCATCCAAGAGACCGTTCTCACAGAGTTTCGATAGATACCTGAAGCAGATTCTCCATGTGCTGACAGAATCATCAATTGCCATTAGAACCAAGGCAATGAAATGTCTCACGATGATTGTCGAGGCTGATCCGAGCGTGCTGGCAAGGGTGGACATGCAGCTAGGTGTGAAACATTCGTTCCTCGATCATTCAACATCAGTACGGGAGGCAGCAGTTGACTTGGTAGGGAAATTTGTATTGAGTAGACCTGAACTGATTGACAAATACTATGACATGCTGTCGGCGAGAATCTTGGATACTGGCGTAAGCGTCCGAAAACGCGTCATCAAGATCCTCAAGGACATTTGCATGGAGTGTCCAGACTTTCCTAAAATCCCAGAAATATGCGTGAAAATGATAAGGAGGGTGAACGACGAAGAGGGTATTCGGAAGCTCGTCATGGAGGTTTTCCAAAACATGTGGTTCACCCCAGTAAAAGAGCGTCCTACTCTCGACTCAGAATCGCTGTTGAGAAAAGTGATGAACATCACGGACGTTGTGGCGGCTAGCAAGGATATGGGACTCGAGTGGTTTGAGCAACTCTTGATAAGTTTGTTTAAGCCGAAGGAGGACAAGGATGACAGCACAAAGATGCAGACGGAGCCGCCGCGGGCGTTGCTGACAGCTTGCAAGCAAATCGTGGACTGCCTGATCGAAAACGTATTGCGGCTGGAAGAAACAAATCTGGATTCGGGGAAATCAGAAAAGAAAGGCTCGTCGCAGAGACTGGTCGCGTGTCTGACAACGCTCTATCTGTTCGCGAAGATTCGACCACGGCTGCTAGTCAATCACGCGATCACCCTACAGCCTTATCTAAGTTTGAAATGTCAAACACAGGGCGATTATCAGATCATCAGTAGCGTTGCACACACCCTCGAATTAGTGGTGCCTCTGATGGAACATCCCAGTGAGACTTTTTTAGCACAGTTAGAAGAAGATTCGGTAAAGTTAATCTTACAGCATGACAGATCGGTAGTCGCGAGCTGTCTATCGTGTCTGGGTTCTGTAGTCAATAACGTCACACGAAACTACAAACTGATACGGGACTGCTTCAAGAAATACTATGGACATTTGACGGAGTACAAATCATTTTACGAGAAGGATCCAACGAATCCTATGTTAATAAAGTGCAGACCATTTTTCCGACGAGCACTCTTCACGGTCGGCTTATTGTTGCGTCATTTTAACTTCATGGATCCGGAAGTAATTGAAGGCCTGGCGGATAATATCAAAGATAAGGTCTTCGAGACACTCAGCTATTTTGTTCATTTAGATAATGACGACATCCGACACTTTACCCTGTCGGCCATTGGTTCTCTCTGTATACGACATTACGAGTTTATGATGTTACCAGAACTAAAAGAACTCTACCATCATTTACTCACATCGGAATACGCGTTAGTCCATATGAGAATCCAAGTGCTTAACAACATTGAAGTATATCTGCAAGAGGAGGAGAAGAGGATGATCAAGCAAGATTTGGAATGGGCCAAGCTGTCCAAGCAGGAGAATTTGAAGGAAATGGGTGATGTGTCGTCAGGCATGGCGAGCACTGTTATTCAGCTCTACATCAAGGAGATTCTTGAGTCCTTCCTACACGTTAACGTAAGTGTGCGACACGCGGCCCTCAAAGTTATTCAGTTGATCCTTGCGCAGGGTCTGGTACATCCCGTCCAGATAGTGCCCTATCTGATCTGTATGAGCACCGACTGTGAGAAAGTCGTGAGCCACAGTGCGGATAAGCAGTTACAGGATATTGAAAAGAAATATCCGGGCTTCATTCATATGAAGTCGCAATTTGGCATCAAGTTGAGCTACAGGCTGCAGAAACTCCTGCAGAACGACATCACGGTGAGAGGTATGCGAACGAAAGAAGGTGAGTTCCCGGGCGCACTCAACGGTTTCCTCTATACGATCCTGCGCAATACAAAACAGCAGAGGCGGGCGATCGTATTATCTTTCCTCAAGCACTTCGACGAGGCTGCCAAGACTAGTCTGTCGCAGATGCTATACCTGGCGGACAATCTCGCTTACTTTACATATCAAGTGCAGGACGAACCGCTCTTCATCATTCATCACATCGACATTATCATTTCTATGTCCGGGACGAATCTACTGCAGTCTTTTAAGGAAGCTTTGCTGCCTAAAGAAAACAGCGCAGGGCATTTCAAGCACACGGGACAGCAGATAGCACAGTCGATAGGACAGCCAACAGGCCAGCAGACGGAACAATCAATGGGACAACCGATGGGACAGCCAACAGGACAAACGGTGATAGGACCGGATGGTCAACCAAAATCCGACCAATTGTTGTCAACTCTGGAGGATGAAGAAGATGATGAAGAGGATGAAGAAGCTCTTCTAGCCAGGTTACCAGGCGATACCACTTTGCTCAGGGAATACATTACCGCAAGTCAAGGCTTTTTGCTCTTATTAACACTTCGACAACATCTCAAGGATCTTTATGGTTTTTCCGACGCAAAGATCGGCCAATATTCGCCGTCGGAAGCGGCTAAGGTCTATGAAAAAGCAGTGAATCGTAAAAACAATTTGCTCTTCGAGCCCAAGGCTACGTTGCAGAGGTTGCGGGAGGGCGTGACGAACATCAACGAAGAGCTGGATCCAAACGGCAGGAAGAAGCTTGTGAAAGAGTATCTGGACTTCAAGCAGCTGATGCTCAAATTTGATCCAGAGGAACCGGACGACGATGGTGGCAACGACGCCGCCGATACCAGCGGTGGTGGCAAGCACAGTGCGGAGAATCCGCAAGCGGCGAGGATAGCGCTGCATCCCAAGGCTGCTGACGGTGGCAAGACCATAGCTGATGGTGCTGTCGCGGGAGACGCTGCCGCCTCTGTTATCGCGGCTGGCCAGCAGCAGTTTCAGTTACCACCACCGCAATCGAATCTGACCGCTCCGATGGAATATCCGAACAACTCGGTAAACTCGCTGCCGGTTATGGCAGCAACGATGACGACGACAGTCGCAGCGACGCCAATGACGACGACAGTCGCAGCGATGCCGGCGACGACGACAATCCCAGCGACGACGCCACGGGTGCCGAAGCTGACGATACACGCTCATCCGGACGCGAGGGAGTCGCACCGGAAGCGCGCGCACAAGACGGACAAGTCGGTGAGGAAGCACAAGAAGAAGAAGAGGAGAAGAATCTCCGACAGCAGCGACAGCGCCGAGGATTACAGTGACCCTGACTTCCTAGTGTGAGTGCGGTGGTATATCTCGTCCTCTGTGTACATACAAATGTCCGCGATGGCATGCACATGTGATCGATCAGTTGGAATAACTCTTGCTTCGCGTAGCCAAAACTTGGACGCTATTGCAGCGCGACCCTTTCCCTCACCACTCAAAACGATTCTCTTTCCCAAATTCTCGAAGTTGTGCTACGACTTTGAAGACGATTCCGATCAAGATACCGTTCAGAAAATTGCATAGAGACTATAACTGCTATGGGGAATGCGTGTGAGCGAGAGAAAGTGATCTTCGATAGGATTGATAGCCAGAGATTTTTAAGTGCGATCGAACGTTGACGTAGGATTAGCGTGTTGTTGGCCGAAACGGCGGACGTCTGTGAGCTTTATCGATCCGCCATGTCGTTGTTATCGAGATCCGCTCGTTAAATATTTCGTGCGACCGGTTTGGGAACATGGTTCGTTCAAATTAGCTCTTGCTTCTTTCCCAGCGTAGTACGTGTCATCAACATGACCATTTCTGACAAGCGAAAGCTTTTGGTGATTGATTGACTCTATCGCAAAAAATACTTTACTATCGCAATGGCGAAAAGCGTTGGAACTCACAAAAGATCCGAAAAAATACTTTACGAACCAAGTTTTCCGAGAGAAATCAAGTACAATAAATTACATTCGAACAAAATTCACTTGTAAATAATGTCACATAATAATGATGATTAATCAGTTTCTTTTTACGGACGAAGAATTTAAATGCGAAAAAGAAAAAAATTACAAAAACTACGTACAGTTCGAATGATATCAGTTTAATTAGTCGTTGCTTTCTCTTCTTTCCTTTTCGGACTGTATTTGAGTAAAGTGAGCGCTGCTTATTTCGATAATGCTAACTCATTAAAATTTAGATACATTTATTTTGAGGATAAATGGATATTTAAATTTTCTATGCGTTTCTTTCAAAGTTTGGTATACAAGGAATAATCTTGAGCAAAGGATTTTTCCATGATGGTTATTATAACATTAATATTAATGTTTGCAATAATATTTGAAACTTACGAAGAAAAGTAGTAAAATAAATTCTGGCGTTAGGATATTTGACAGTACAACAATAAATTTAACAGAAAGATAAATTTGAACGTATGGACCAATAATGTAATAGACTATTTATAGTAGAACAAAGAATTTATTATGACAAAATTTGCTTGAAAGATATTTCAATATCTGTCTAGTAACACACATGCTATTTATCTCTCTTATTAAAGTTATATTTAATTATATATATGAATTCTTAAGAAAATCTTTTTTTAGAAATATGATATAAAATTTATTTATATATATATAATAAAAAAATGATACTGAATAAGCAGCATTACAGAAAATTACATTGCAGCAAATTACAGAAAATCTCATGTTTAATCTTCAAATACATGAAGGTTTTTAGAGATTAGGTCAGTATTATCGATGTAAGCGGTAATTACTCGCTTTTAAGGGACGACACCAAATGTCGAAGGTCCACAAAATTTGGCAAAACAACACGAATCGAACTTCGATGGAGGGCGGATTTGTATAGATCCTCCTCTGCAGTATGTATAATAATAGAGTAGCAGGACGCATTGCCTATGCATTACGAAACGTTGTTTGTAATATCTGTACATAAAAATCTTCAAGTAAAGTATCTTATTTTCTTACAAACTATATAACGGTGACATTTACGAAGAATACTTAAGATTTTGTTGTAATATTAAGTATTTATTCAAAATTCATGTTGTCCCAATATAGTTTGCTTCATGCACTCACTCGTCCTTGATGTACGAAACGACGAAAACGATAAAAAAAAAGGAAAGAGAAGAACAAAAAGTACCGTTTTTTATACAAGCTTATAGAGATAAACGATAGTGTGTGTGTATGGCGTACTCTCTCGATGAAAGCGAAAAGCGGAATTTATTGGCGACAGAAAAAGAATTCATAGTGTAATACAAACTATTCGAAGGATGCAATTCTAAAATTTGAGTCACATTTGGAAAAATTCAAAAGCCAAAGAAAATGTTAGCAATATATTTTATAAATATTTGTAAAAGATATACTTGAGAAATCAGTTGTAAGATGCAATATATAGGTTTATCTAAAAAAGCGATAAAAAAAATTTTGCAGCTGTTACTTTCCACAAAATTAATACAAATACAGTTTTAGGATCGCAACCTTCGCTCTCGTCTTCGTTTCCATTGCCAGAATATAGTTACTGCACTCGAAGAAAAACATCATTGATTTTTTTGATTGATTGACAATCGTTGAACAATACATGAGTAAAAGAAATGTATTTTTCCTTGTCGCGCTTAGAAATTCAAACGTCATTAATAGTTTTAAAAAGCTATTTCAAGAATCATAAAGAAATTGTATTACGTGACTTTCTTTGCGACTAGTAATCTTTTTTTTATATATTTCTAGTTTATAAATATACACACGATAAAAAAGGGGAAAGAGGCATCGTTCTTTTCACAGGAACAGAATGCAAATGTAAAAATAGATTGATGGTCTTCATGTTGCTTATTACATCAAAACTCGAATGCTACTTAAACCTATCGAGGTTTCAGAATGCCACGAATATCGATATTATATTATAGAAATAATTATGATTTATCTTTGCGGAGCACATTTTTTCAGCTTGGAAACGAAGATGATAACGATGACGATGATGATTCGGTCAAATGAACGCTTGTTCTATTTTCGTTTTCTCTTGTAACGGACGTTTCGAGAAATTTGCTAACGACGTCTCGTGGTGATTACGAAGTCTTTATTTTTTTTCATAACACGCAGAAAAAAATTGAATGGATACTAATATGCATTCACAGAGAATGGCCCATCATTTCTTTAAATTCTTTTTTTCTTTCGAAAATTTGTACCAAAAGCAATTTTTTAGTTATTTTACATTGGTTTTTTTTTGTAAATATCTTTATTTCCCTAAGAAGGAAACGAATCAGGAAAATTATTAAACCCGCGTGTCACGTTGGGAATCTATTCAGTTTTATCTATGTGTTTAACTTTTTTCATTAAAAACAGAAAACTATAATTTATAAAATATAATTTATAACTTTTGATTTACACGTAATTGTTAAATTTATTAACAGTTCTATCACATTTGTGCGAGTTTATCCCGTGGAGAAAATATTTTTTTGTTTTCGAAGAGGTGTCTAGCCATCGATCATTAATAAGGCGATGCATTTATCACAAGAGACTATTTGATCACAAGGAACTATACGCAAATTTTCGCATCGTTTTGCGAATTTGATAACTTTAATGAATATAAGATTTAGGCACGTTCTCCTACATACTTGATTTACGATTAAACTCGCGCTTTATCGAGACCCAGATGTGTATACCCATCTATATCACGTCAATAAATCTGACAGCAAAACGTGTATGAATTCATTCGTTTAGCATTAAGGATGCGCGTTGACTTTAGAAGCGCACGTAGGAATTTTATTCCGGGGAAAATTTTGCTTTGCTTTTCTTTCTGATTCTCAAAATAAATTCTTCGAATATTTTCGAATATAAAAATCGAATAAAATTATTTGATTTTTGCAGATTAATTCTTTTTCCATGAAATACTTTGACAACTATGTCGTTTATAGAAAGAAATCTGCCTATCTGTCGAATATGCTAATAAACTCGGGCCACGTGCGTTTCTGACATTTAGATATTAGTGAAATTCGGTTATTAAGTGTATTGAATTTTTAGGAAAAACAAAAATATGACCTGTCTCGTTTTTTGATAAAAATTCGAGACGCCAAATACTATATAGAAGACTGCATAACACCAGATTTTTACGAACGATGACTAATCGGGAGAAGGCAAAACGCAAAATGTAATTGTGTAGTAACTGTTGCGCGTTGTTTTACGCAACGCGCGCGAATCTCGCACAAAATCATTCGTCGTAAAATCGTTTTCTCGACTACAGAAAATAGGAAATTTGATTTTGCGCACGTGACTTTGTCGTTTTTTAAAACCGTTCGTATTTTTCTTATTAGCTTTTCTTGTCGCAAGAGATTGCGAAATTGCGATAAAAATTTTTGGTAGTGAACTTCGAAAATTTGTATTCTACTTTGAGGTCTCTTCAAGATGCTATTATTAATTTATTAGTTTTATAATGTATCAAATAGTTTTATATAAGTTGATTCGCTTTGCTCGTTATAATGATATACATATATATATATATATATATGTATATATACATACATACATAACAAACATAACATAACATAACATATTAATTACATATTATACATGTTATATCGTTATGTTATGTTTTATATATATGTATATACACATATATATAATAAACGTTGTGTTTTATATATATATATATACACACATATGCATATAAAACACAACATATTAATAATATTATAACGAGATATATATATATCATTATTATTATTTATCAATCGGTAAATCAGTTAGACTTCGGGGGACTCGAGAGGCTTGATTGCGGAGGGATTAATTTTTCTTTCTATAACTGTAATATGTGCACAAGATAATTTAAGTGTCTGATTTTCCTAACAGGTGCGATATCGATTTGTCGGGCATTAAGTTGTGCAAAAAGCATCTTTATATTTACAACAATATTCACAATTGTTGTCAATATAAATTTTTGCGAAAAATGTTACAATTTTAATATGACGTAAAAATAGTAACATTTTTCCCACGTAACATTAAATTATTACAATTTTCCTATTGCGAATACTGTGATTATCTAAAACTACATCATTGAAAATTTCATTAGTTTATATATTTTGTCAGCAAGTCACAATGCGAATCGTGGTGTCTTGCTCCCGAATTTGTACCGTCCTCGAAGCGTGCAATGCTAGAGTTTAAGCGAGACCTTATTTCCCGAGTGCAGTTCTCTTTCGGAAAATAAATTGGAAAGAATAATTTATCAAGATAGATCCAGATATTTGTGTAATTGTTTTATGTTCGGGAAATATGAGCGAGCTTTATGAGAGAAAATCAGATTCTTCAGTATTTTTTAATTTGATAGTAATGTCTGTCCGAAAATATGGTAGAGCCTGCCAGAGAATACATATTTCTTGCAGGCTGACGATTTAATAATATCGCATTGTAGGTATTACATGTGTGTATTACATGCGAAAGAAAACAGAAATGAATATATTAGGTAACTATATCGAAACAATTTTTAAATTGTACTCCACATGACGTTGTGAAGTCGGTTGAAGTGGTTCTTTTATATATACCGTTTTTCTACCGTTTCTATAATTGATTGAAGCGTTGTCTTCTCACGGAGAACACGAAAAAAGCGGAAAACTTCTAAAGTGAAAGTTATGTGTTTTCGCGCGATTTTTTTTTTGTAACAATTCTCTCCGAAGTCAGCCTCTTCAGTATTGTCACGAAAAATTCGAGGAAGTTTTTTTTTTCGAAACCGTAACAAGTAGCTACGTTTATACATATATAAATATATATACATATGCAATTATATCTGTAAATAATTCACGAATGTAAAGATTCTAATAAAATTTATCAATAACTCATGCGTTCTCCAAAACCCTCTCAGAAAGCTTTCTTTTTTTTCGCCGACTATTTTTTTCTTGCATTGTCCATAACATTTCATTTCGCTTACTTGTCAAAGAAATTCACAGATTTTTACTTTATCAACGATCTTGTAGGATTCGCAATTGCCTTTTACGTTTTCTCTTTCTTCAGCGTTTCTTAAAAAAGAAATATATAAAAAAAGAGACTTATTTTTTCTTAATGATCGTCTAGTCGATTTTAATAATCGAGAAAGGAAGGAAGTTTTTATCCGAAGAGGAAGGAAGCGCATTATTATGAAACAAGCCAATGTTATTCGAAAATGACGGAGGAATTGTCATTAATAGAGCAACAATTAGTCTACCGAGACGAAAAACAACGCAGTACACATGGACTTCATCGTTGACTAAGGAAACAAATGTTAGTGATACGTACAGGAGATGAAAAGGAGGCTTCACTGTACAAATGTTCACACATGTATATATTTATTCTTTGGAATTTGGACAGAGGTTAGTGATAAAAAAGAAATTGTAGCAGCAGTGACGTATGTATGTCGAGAGAGTGAGAGAGAGAGAGGGAGGAGGGGAGAGAAAAAGAGAAAGTATGAATGAAATAGAGTGTATGTTAAAACATGCTTTATATCGTTCGTTGTAATAAAACAAACTCCTAAGTATGCACATTATAAATTCTAAATAATTATATTTCTACGTATACATAAATATAAATAAATAAATAAAAACAAGAGTATAAATATAAATACTGTCTAAAAGCGAGGGACAAAAAAGAATACGTTTTAGGATCTTTGCGCGTATTCTCACAAAGAGTGAGAGGTGTCACCGTATCGCGCCGTGTAGGATTGTCCCGTGATATATAAACAAATATAGTAAATTAATAATAGTAATAATTATTAAAAAAGGAATTTAAAAGTAATACGGGCGAACCGTCGAACTGTTATCGAGCTATCATATTCGGCGCGATACGAGACACTCTTTTGTATTATAGCATTATATATATATTGTATCACACGTATGTGTTTTTGTATTTGGTAATCTAAACGAAAGAATATCTCGAATTAATGAACAGAAAAAGATTGATAGAAAGTATATTATATATATTTGAGTAAAAAGCTGTCGAGGGTTGAAGTTATCCGAGACGATGATGGTTTTCTCTTTTTTAAATCCCTTTTTTTGCCCCCGAAAGTAAAATAAAAGTAACGGAAACAAACACAGAAAGACAACGGTTTATAATGTAATTGTAATAAAGTCGAATACGCGTAAAATTGACGATCCTGGATAAATTCAACTCGTTTACTCATGAGTTATGTTCGTCGTCTGAAGGAAACAAAAAGGTGCGTTCGTAAAGAAAAATAAATATAAGTATATATCAATGTTTTGTGTATGTTTCTTTACTACCCTCTTCGTTAGATTATAGATATATTTATTTATTTATTTAGATTATAGATATATTATATATTTTGGCTGAAGTTTTTTTATAGAAGAAATCTTTGACTTCAAAAATGCGTCAGAGCATCCTTGATCTCTATCGATTCTTTGTTTCTCCATTGGACATACCTGAAAAAATGAAAAATTTAAACACGTAAATTAGACACGTAAAAATAAGCATTTCTTCTCTTAAAAAACGTACAAACGCGGAACGTCTTTAATATATTGCAGCTTTTTTGGCTCCCTCGTGTTAGAATCATGCATTTTACATTTTTCTCTCCACACTTTGGTCGAATTCAACAAAGTTGAGTGATCTTGTTTTTTCACGATTTGCAATCTTACAATTTTTACCGTTTGATTCTTAGCCAACTTCCGTCTCGCTATCAAATTTTTCTTTTTTCTTGTATGTTCTGCATCTTGCTTTCTGTCAGTATTATTAGAAATCATAATTTTATCTTTAAGAGTTAGATAACAATACTATAAGCTACATCTACATTAGGATTACTTAACATTATCACTTGTTAAAATATTAAGATTTTTTTATCAAGGTCACAAAATAAGAGAAAAAAGAATAAAAATTAGCTGAAAGTCATACTTTCCCTTATAAAAATTTTTCACCGTTTTTGGCCCGTTTTTGACCGGCGAAAACGGTCAGTTTGAGTGGTAAAAACGTACATTTGATTCAATGAGTATGATCCGTTTTTAGGGCGCAAAGGGGCAATTTTCCGTAAAAATGAGTGGTTAAAACGGATTGCGTACGAGTATATCCGAGTGGTAATAACGTATTCTTATGAGTATTTTTGAGTGGTAAATACGTGCTGTGTGTAAATTTGAGATGTAAAAAGGTACATTTAGCTACGAGCAAAAAATACTCGTTTAGCACTCATAAATACTCACATAGCACATTTTGGCTGCGTTTCGATATTCACTGCAAGTACTGAAAATCTATAGTGTATGTGACGTAAACTATAGATTTTCAATATTTACAATGAATATTGGAACGTAGCTTTTGAAATAAAATAATCAAATAATCGATCATTATAATTGTTCATTTATTTATAGTAGTTTAAAACATTTATATAAATTTATATAAATTATAAAAATTCGTGGACATATTTTTAAGTTTGTAGAATAAATGTACTTCAATTTAGAGACAATCCGCGGATATTTTCTTGTGAGTAAAAAAGAAACGTACTAACGTGTTGTTACTCATCAACGGAAAATTGAGTATTGAAAACGGACGACTTACTTCGTCCTCATCTTTGTGAGTAAAAAAGGAACGTATTAACGTATTGTCACTCATCGACTGAAAAACGAGTGTTAAAAACGGACAATCCACTAAAAAATACTCATACACATACTCACGTATACTCGTCATGCTCTTTCGCAATAGACTAAGCGTGCTTGAGAGTGCAAGAAACGGACATAAAAATGATAAAACGGGCTAAAAACGGGCTAAAAACGACCTATATGAGGTGTAAAAGCGGTGAAAAATTTTTATAAGGGTTGCTTATTATTTTATTATTTGGCAGCGTTATTATTCTTTTTGTATAACTTTAAAAACAGCTGACACTACCTAAAGGCTTTAATCAACATCGGATTGTACTTTGGTCCCGCTCTCAAGTCGTCTTTCGAAGCTTCGGAAGAAACTTCCATCAATTTTTTCTCACGATGCTGTGTCAGAACTTCTCGAAGTCTTTTCAATCTCTCCCTTTTACGTTTTTCTTGCGCGGCAAGCTTCGACTCCATCAGATTTCTCGATTGCTCTTCGTCCATCAAACGTTTATTTTCTTTTTCCGTTTTCCACCGTCTTATTAATTCCTTCTTCTGATTATTGATATCAACGAAATTGTCAGTCTTCATTATTCTTCTCTCGCATTTATCCATCATGCAAGTCGAAAGATCTACATTGGAGTGTCTTCTCTCTCGCGAAATTTCTTCCAAGGTCTCGGTTCCGGTTTCATCCTCACGATTCTTCATCTTCTCCATTTCTTTTCGTTTACGCCACTCTTTAACGCTCGATCGTTGCTTTTCACGCAGCCTCAGGTAAACCTTGTACCAAGCCTCATGATTCACTATAGTTTCCGCTGTCAGATCCGGACATTTGACTTGAATGTCAGCCACTAGGGCAGGGATGCTGCTGCACTTCTTCCGCATTTTCAGGAAGAACAGGTGATCCTCATCGCTCCAGTTATCAGTGTGGCCTGTGACGTAATTTATTAAGTTTTGTACACTGATTTTTTTTCTAAAAATGTTCTGTATAGATGGCAAATGACAGAATGTATTTAATTACAAAGTTATGAGAGCAAAAGTCTTATAAAGTCTTTTAAAGTGTGTATGAAAGAGAAGTGTTTCTTGAAAAGTGAGGAATTGAAAGAAGAGTATATGGTGCTCATTATTTATATCACCACTTGATTGGATTAATATAAACATTTCATTAGGCGACATTTAATAGAAATATATTGCATGTTATAAAGTAACACGCAACTGTCATAAATTGTATTTTGCTGCTCACTTTAATTGCTAACGCAGGCGAATGCAAATGTGTTCGATACCTGTTTTTGCAATTAACTCATGGAAGTTCTCGATCTCCTTATAATCATAACACTTTTTATTTTCCTTAGAAGACGCGGTGGACGTCGGTTTGTCGATACTACCGGTTGCATTCTCATACTTATGCAAATTCGATTCAAATTCACGTAATTCAGATTCGAGAGCAGTTTGTTCCTGCGACAAAGTCGTGGTCTGTACTCGGCAGGACTCTTGAAAATCCCAGATTTTTTGCGACAATCTCACGAGGCGCTGTTTGTATGCATTCGTATCTAAATAAAAGTTTATTTTTTTTGTTTTAAGTGCTGAACTTAATCTTTTAAATCTCTTAAAATGCGCTCGGATTAAAATTTTAATTTCTTTTGAATAAATTTTAAACACAGACATACGTTACATATAGAAGCTACTGTTTTTAAGTAGAAATATTGTGAAAATTTTAGATAAATACAAAATAATACAAAATAATTCGAGAGTAAAAACGAAAATAGCATTATCAGTGGAGAGTAAATGACAAGATTCACCCAATTTTTGGATCTGTTCGGGACAATTCGTGACCGATTGTGCCGACTGCAGTTCCTCAGTAATTTCCTCCAGGGGCTTTCTCAAGCTGTCCAGAAAAATCTGCCTTTAAAGACGTATATCGAAGTTGAACCACTGGCAGAACGGTGCGGACTTGATATGCATAACGCAATTTAAAATCGACTGATTTGTTTTTCGCTGCCTACCTGTTTTTCGAGATGTCACTCATATTATGCAAAACGGGTCGTAGAACTTCTGGTTCCAGTTTCATGTTCTCCATCAAGTTGGCGAGGCTCTTTTCCATCAAGTACTCTTGCTGCTTTAGCTTCAACAGGAATTTCCTGCACTTCGTGCTTTCAGCGAAGCGCATTTTCCTACACGGCGGGATTCGTTTTTCTCTCTTAGCCCTCTCGTGATTAATCCCGTTCATTGTACACTCTCGCAACCGCGATATTTTTGTACGGGAGAAATTTATTGTCGCTTATTATTATAATAAAGTTAATTGCTATAATAAATATAACCTAAGAGCCTATGAGTTACATAGACACGTTCTCTTTTCAGAAGAGAGAGTTCACTGGAGTTTGTGAGAACTGACAAAGTTTTACACGTGGGTCTCCATGGCAATTCACCCATAAATATCTCCCTTCCCGTGCAATCGCACCTGCTGATCGAGTAAAAAATATGTAATTGCGCAAACTTCGCAGAGCAATTTTAAAGCAAGATGTTAAATTATTTCAATAATTTTTGTTTAGTGCTGATGAAGACTCAGTGAAGTCGAAACGTACACATGTGTATCTACTTTGAATAAATTTTAGTTATATCTTGTTAAATATTTAAAAGACATCTCTTGTTTTTGGCTCGATGGTGTGACCTATTGGCCTGTGTATTTCTTTTCAAGAACATTTTATTCACGTATAAGCATTTTGTTTGTGAAGAATATTATAAAGATACATATATCTATAATATATATCTATATATTAAATTAAAAGCTGCTGCATAAAATATTTTCCGCGATACATACGTTATTAAAAAGATTGTACTAAATGTATTTTGTGCTTGAAGTTCTAATTTCCAGTTAACTTTTCAACTAGTATTTATTATTATTATTATCGTAATTGACTTAATTACATTTATATTTACGTAAGTGCAACGTACATTTACATTAAATAATGAAAATGTATCTGTATCTGACACTGATTATATTGTCGGATATAATCAATTTTAATTAATAATTATCTCACACAAAGAGTCTTTCAAAGGATATTCAAAAATGTAAATTATAAAAAAATATATATATTGTATATATATATAAACCATTGTTACCTAATGTCGATTAGATTGTTGCGGCGCGATATTCTACCACACCGACGGCTACGTGAAGACGAAAATTTTGGTCGGTAATCAACAACATGCGACATGAACAAATTTGAATAAAGTGGAAATAATTATTATTATGAACAAAAATTACAAGAGGAAGAAACGTTTGTGTCTCTACGAGAAAGAAGATAAAACACTTATTACATTTTACATTATAATTTAGGCAAAATGTCAATACAGACTTCAAGGAACATCAAAATCAAAATAATCTGGATTTTATCCATTTATGGAAATAAATGGCATTTCGTTGACATATACTGAGATTTAAAAAAGAGGCCACACATTGTTGTGGCGATGTTTATGTTTATTATGGCTTGTCGTATCGACGACAGCGCGTTCTCCAATCTGTAGCGCACCCTCGTGGCGCGCCGCGGGTCGACTCCGGTCCCCCTCCCCTCCCCGCTCCACTTCGACCGCTCGCACTGCGGCGCATTTATACGGGCGGCCTGTCTCTAGGCGCCTCAGTCTCTGATTGGGACGCGACGAGTACGAGCATGGGGTTCGCGCGAGACGTACCGTAACGGCATCGCGCTTTAAATCGTTTTGGCGACGATCGAAGAAACGACCACGAAACGACTGCTCCGAAGAGGGGAGAGCGGGAAGAGAGACTCCTCTCCGTCTGCATGGTTCCGTAAATCGTTCGCCGATCTTTGACATCTCACCCTTTTTTCTCTTCCTCTCTGCGTCTCCCCGAGCGACGCATTCCCCGGCGCAAGAGCGCGCCTAATCGCGTATGTCGCCGGGAAATCCACCGACATCGACAGACATTCGATTTTCCGCTCGATGAGTGAGGGATCTGTGAGCTGATCGGTGTACGCGCGATCGGGACTCTCGCCGCGCTTGGTGGTGATTCGGTGGTGGGTGATTTGGGAAAGGACTTCTTCCCCTGGACTCGCGCGAGGTAGGTACTCCGAGTTACCTTGAGTAACACACGCGCTTTTGTATGTTACATTGCATACGTGTCAATTCAACATCGTGCTGTTATAATGTCTATTGAGAACGCGATAGATATTGGTAGTGAACGATCGAAGGAAATCGAGATACGTCATCTCGATTGACGTTGAAGGCTCGAGTTGAATTAGTAAGCAGGTGGATTTGTGCTCGGCGTATTCTGCGAGTCGTTTTCTTTGCACGATAAAAGATTCATTGTCGAGAATGTAGCGTCTTTTCGATAGCAATTGTGATTATGTGTAAATGAGTAATGTATGCAACGCACAAAATTACACACACACACACACACACAATATTTGAATTTAAATTTATTCTAATTTAAATATCTATAATTTGTGTGTAAAATTTAATAAAATTCAATTTCAATTGTTTATCGACCCGTCTGGCAAATCATCTGCGTATCACCGATTAGATTTGTCGCTCATTGGAATGCAGAAAAATTGGTGTCGATTTTAAAGTTGGCGATTTTTCTGCATTTTAAGGTAGTTGTTTCACGATAGTCGAAACAAAAAATTTATGCTAGAGTACATCGTACAGTCAGTTAGTAGTCGTAATTCCTAAGTCCAAAACTTTTTGCTGTTTATGTACTATTTCTAGCCAATCCCGTACGACTAACTGCCCGTTTGAAAAATCGGGCAACAGACGCAATAATAGACGCAAAAAGAAGAAAGAATAATAGACGCAATAATTTTTTTTCATTATTTCTTTAATAATATTTCGGAAACTGTGTAGTAAGCTATAATAAAACTATCTTTAAATAATAAATTAGTTGTTGTTTAATATTACTTTAGTTTTTTATAAAAATCGTAAGAAAAGTTTCTAAGTTAGAACGATATTTATAACGAAAATTTTCAGTATCCCGTATAGTACAATGTATAAGACTCTCAAAAACTCGAACTTTGAAATTAAATATCTCCAAAACTGTGTAGTCCATAAATTTCATTTTGCACCAGTCGATGCAGAATCACTTTAATGATAATCTGTCAAAGTTTCAAAAAAATCCTAAGAAAACGCGTTTGGTGGAACAACTACCTTAATGAGCGACAAATCTAGTCGGTGGTACGCAGATGGTTTGCCAGACCGGTCGATAAACAATTAAAATTTGTTTATTAATGCTATTAATATTCACTGGCGAAGAAGAGTTTTAATTTGTTTTTCTCTTTGAACAGGAATATTTGGATGAAAAAACTTTTTACTCTTGCTGTACTGATACTAATACTGATCTCTACCTTTGAATATTAACTAGATAGATTCTTGTTTTGTATCACACATGAGTAAATTTTTGACACTTGAAATCCCTAGAGAGAGATATTATATTTCGTCCCCCTCCCCCCTCTCTGTGACATTATAAAATATGACACGATAAAATTGTACGTATCTGCAAAGGCATCGGTTACATATAAATATCATCGTGATTAGAATTGCCCCGTATAAAATTCCTCGCGACACACCCTGTAATTAGGTAGTTAGGCCATTTAAATGAGAAAATGGAGCATCTCAACTACCGGCGATGCAGCAGGACATAAATAACTGATGCATCTGTTGCATTGCAAAGATGACTCATTGGCGAGTTCCCTTATCCGACGACACTGATAAGGAAACATGGCACGCGATATGTTAATGTTAGACTTTGACTTGAAATGATATTCGAGATGATAATCATGTGAGTAGTTACTCTCGAGAATAGTAAAAAATGCACGAGATAAATTCTCTGAGAAGCATCATACATAATTACACGTACGGAGTTATCATGAAATTATATTTATAATCATCATGCACACGTACACGTATAAAATTATTATAAATTATGAATTTTACACACACATACACGTGACTGTATTTAAATAATGGTGCATAATATTGTGATACAGTACTATGTAATACGATATGTTGATCGCGCTGCAGATCCCTAATAGGCAATAATTAATTAAAGTCTTATTTTACACACAATTTTATGCAATTATTACCTTCCTATTCTGGCTATTTAATCACCCGTTAGAGTTTGCTTTTACAGAGAAAGTTTCATTGTTCGAGCGATCGCAAGGAGGCACTGCTCCGTAATTGTTTAATCAATTATGAGTAATTGCAATACGGTAATATAATTAATTATTCGCAATAGATGGACAATGATTAATTATAAGTAATCGAAATTTTATTTCCATTCCCACGAATGTTCCTCGTATTGCGTTTACTTAATCACTCATTAAAATCACCTCTACATAGAAAGCGTCATTGTTCTAACCATTGTAAGGAAATGTTGCATTGCAGTAATTTAATTAGAAGTTGTTGGTGTAATCAGAATTACAAATCGCGTGACTTTATTCACGGTAAACAATTCCACGAGATATACGCTGCGGAAGTGAAGTGGATCGAGTAAGTTGTTGACAAAAGAGCATGTAGCTCTAAAATTTAACGATATCTTCAAAGAACCAATTTCAGTCACTGTAGAAAAAAAACATTTTTATTGACTACGCTTCAATTAATTCCTATGTAGTTTTTTTATTATATCAATTATGTATTAAATTGCAAAATGTATGTTAAAAAGGAAGAGGGCGCAGGACAAGAGGGTTGGGAGCAAAGTCATCGATCTAAATCGACGATACACGAGTTAGATCGCGGTTGACGAGTGTACTCGCCCGCGGAATACGGCTCGCGCGAGTAATGGCGCGATAATTTCGCGGCGATTGAATTGCCGACGCAATTACTCGCTGGAGGCGTACACTCCTGCGAAGACGATCGAGATAAGTGGACGGAGACAAAGCGGTTTGTCGCGTGAGCTAGTCAGTCCCTTAAAACTGTGCGACGCACGGTCGCGCGATGCGCCACGAGATACTCCGACAATAAGTAATAAATGCAGGCGTGGTGGCATAATAAGCGCCCGATGATGTCCGTTATTACTATTGAACGGCATTGAACTTTTCGCTCGATCCTTATCGATCTTGCACACATTAGATATTGCACCTTGCACCTTGGCATAATTTTTACGACTGTTTGCGTAAGAGAGATACTTCGTACAGCGTACGTACATACATGCGTACGTGCAGAAGGTAACATAGACTTGTTTTGCAATCTTAACGAGCAATTTCTGCAATGGTGATTGGAAAAATCGTCGAAATAATTTTCTCCCCGTTTTTCACTCGATATCGAGTTCCAATAGCGCTATCGAGGTTTCGGTATTTTAATATTACATTCTTTTAATACCTATATTTTATTATCTACAGATTTTTCTATGTATTTCTTTCATTCTTTTTACAGATTTTATCATGTAATTTCTTCTATTGTCTTCTGTCTATTGTCTTTAATAAATTTAGATGACGTGTGCAATCTATTTTCTTTGAATATACTATTGAATATACTATACATATACATATACTATTGAATATACTATACAATATATTATACAATGCCGATAAACGATGTGTCGTTATCATACACCGCACAGAACTGAAATCATTCAGCGACAAAACACAGTGCTCGCAGTACTAATGCCGTTCCATCAAGTACGTCATAGAATTGTTGCGCCCCGATATTGTGCGATTACCGCGTGTTGCATCGCGGCTTCGGAACACCGTGCCGCTCGTTACGGCTGTTCTCCGGTTAAAAGTGAATGGGGAACCCGCTCATTCATAAGATTTTCTTTCGAGGGGGGCAGCTGCGCGTTCCCTGTTCGCCGTCCAGTCTCGTTCGCTTCGGCACAGCGTGGAGCGTCCGCCGAGGATGCGCTTTGCAGCGACTGGCCATGCAACTTATCACGCTCACTAATGCGAGGCGATCTCTCGATCGAAGGACGAAGGCTCGCGAAAAAGAGGGTCTCGAGATAAATATTTATAGTCTCGCTCTGCGTGCGTTTCACTTGGCGGGTTTCAGCGGAGATCGAGAAATGCTTAACGATCTCACATTGGTGACAACGAGCGTTGAAAAGTAACGACACTATTAGTTTGTTATCTGACTTTCCAGACATTACCGCGAATACTCGTGTCGTGAAGCGCTTCAACGACCTCTTTGTGGAAATGTAACGGGGGAAATTGTTTACTATCGCTTCAAAATATTTAACGGAATTGCGCTGTCTAACTTCTACGATTTCTAAACAGAAGTCGAACGTTAATTGAACGTGCAACAGAGAATTAATTAATGCTGATATAGAAATAAAACTGCACGAAAACATGGAAGTCTAATAACCGGCTGACACATTCAGAAAATGATTAACTAACAGCCGACTTGAGCTAGCTTTAACTCGTCACTCGGGAATATACCGTCGATCTGTAAAATTTCTAAAATGTACGCGGTCGCCACGGTTAATACAACAAATCGGTGCTCGAATAGAAAGATAGAAAGGGATCCGACATCGGATTTCTCGCGGAGAAACATGAGACCCTTTAAGGTTTATAAATGTTTTAACATCGTTCGTAAAAAAAAAACGCGGCCGAAACATCTCTCTTGTTAATACCATCTCGCGCTCGACGCCGGCTAGCAGATTGCAACATATACACGAACATCACGATTAATGAACGGCTGTCAACGGCGTTGCATCGCCGGAAAATCAGTTGCACGTATATATACAGGAGGCAGGCTATACGCGCTGTCGAGATGCGTTTGGCGAGAGACGTGCATCGGATTGGATTTCAAGTGTGTGTACGCGCATTCTGATATTCCGCACGATGACAGCACGATCCTTAGAGCAATCAAGAAGTGTGTAATTTTTGCGAGGGGAGATTATGACGAAAAACCGAGCCGCTAGTTTCGAAAGTGCGTAGAGGATGCCCCGGGGAGAAATTGTGATGTCAGAGAAGTGAGGAGCTCTCTCTCTCTCTTTTTTTTTTTGAAGCATTGATCTTGAAATGAATTTTTCTGTCTTACCTGCGTGACTCTTTACTCGCTACAAGCTCTCTCGAGAATCAGCCTCGAGTATTCGTGGATTGTCAATACAGTTATGGAAATGGACCTCCGCGGAGAAAGGGGGAGGAAAAGGAGCAGACGAAAGATGCGTGGGGGAGGGCAATAAGTCCGACCGAGACGGGACGTGATCAATCTCGGCGCGCTCGAACGTAACTTTACGGGCCGGCGCGTAATGACAAACGACTTCGGAGCTCCGAACGTTATCGAGCCGCGCGTAGATATCGCGCCGTTTCTCGTCGCCGTTGCAACGCGGGCCACGCGCGACCATGCGCGACGCGGATTTGCATTACGCGCGCGGGCGTAGGCCGAGCCGGCCGAGCTCGTCGTCGCCGTCGTCGCCGGGAACAGGTTCATTCCGACGTCGTGCGAAATGAATGAAATCGTTAGGCGTTACGAACACGCCGACGCTGCGCCGGATCGCTTATCGGTACACGCTCGAGCGCAATTATGCGCCGCGTAACTCGATGCGCGTTGCGCGCGAGAGGGAACAGGCGCCAGCTTGCACATCCGGTTTCCCGGATATACAGTCGAGATGGCTGTATTGTCCGTTGAATGCGACTCTGCGATATCGTTACTGGAATCGACGACTTTATTTTTCGACAATTTCGCGACTGCTCGTGAACGAAACTGAAGATTTTTTTTTAAATAGTTATACGAGGCCTATTTTTTTTAGAAAATTATAAGAAAATTTATCGTTACGATCTAAATATAATTTTCATGCCGGAAATACTTAAGACGAGGAGACGTAAATGACACCGACTTCACCAGTTCAGTTCAGTTGTGTTTATTTTGGAGACAGATGACGCGTTATATACCGGTGTGTGTGTGTGTGTGTGTGTGTGTGTGTCGTATAGGGTTATGTTTATACTCTTTAACATCGTTATCGTTCTCTTTTACTAGTAAAGAATTTTAAAAACAGTTTCCTCGGACAAAGAAACACTGTAATTCTTATGCGCATGAGTGGGCTGTGTGTTAAATATCATGACGACGATGATATCTCGAATCCGAGTCTCTTCCACCTCGCGATGTAATCATTACGGTTGCATCGCCTCTTCTTGGTGCATGAAGAAATAGCACCTACATAGATAATTGTAGAATGTTTATGACGCGATAAAAGGAGTGTTACAGTTTCGCGACGATAAATATCTGGGGAAAAGTATATCTTATATGATGATGTATTCGAAAGTCGTCATGCGCCGTTGCGAAAATTCTGTGCATGCTTATCTGCATCGCACAAACAGATAATTCATAATATTCTATGAATAATGGAGGAATATACATATGTGTGCATAAAGGAGATGTGTTCATGAAATATTTATTGGCCTACTTATACTTAATTAGAAAAAGTTGGTCAAGTCTGACAAAACTGACGGATCTCTCGACGACTATTTTTACCACGCAAATCATGTATTCTCCTGCCGTCTTGGCGGAGACAGTTACGCAACTTTTCGTCTCCTGTAACTTTTTTTGCGTTTCAAATTTCTGTACCATGGAGCGACATTTGTCGAAAGAACGAAATGGATGCGTCCTATCGAGCCGCGAATAATCGCACGGAATCCCGGGACGTGGGATGACTCGTGGCGGAAAAAAAAGGAGGAACATAGTTGATATTTAATGGACTGTAAAGGAGCAAATGACCGTTAATTGCGCAGCGCGCCTCATTGCGCTTGCATGAAACGAGCATTATACGTCCCGGGCGGATTCGTTTTCTATATTTACCTTTCGCGAAATTATCACATCGGCCATCGCCATAATTACGACGCAGCAAGACTTTCAATTTATCGCGATCTTGTTTTCCCTTAATAATATATCGGTGCTATCTTTGGTACGACGCAAGAATGTTGTCGTCGCATTGCTCGCGTATAACGTAACATTACTTTAACGCGCGCGGGATTAAATTGCGCGGCCTGCGGCGGCCGATCGAGCGCAACACGCCTCTCACATCTCGCACATATGTATATCATGCACAGTATTTATATTGTAAGATTATAAAGGATCTCATGCGAAATCGCCGGAATGTGAGGGTAATATAATAAAGCATCAGCAATTTTGTTCGTAAATACTCGTAAAGTCTTTGCCTATAGACGGAATCTTGATACGGAATTTGTGAAGGAAACGCTACCTGTGTGCGACGAGTACACACAATTCTGCAAAACGTCACCACTCATGCGAATATCACATTACATGATTACTGTTTACATAACACATCCCGCATAATATTTACCGTAATCGACGACGAATGAGGGGAGGATTGATCGGGGGGATTATATGGAAGTTAACTCGCGCGCGCGCGTCCCAGAGAAATTATAGTAATAGGACGTAAGAGTAACTGCTTCCTGGCGATTATGTAGGAGAGTCAGTAAAGTGAGTCGTAGGAATTGTATGCGTGTGTAAACGTCGCCGGGCGACACATAAAAATGATAAAGCAAGTCGGAATTAAGTCGCCGGGCGACTCGTAAAGACGTTTAAATATATTTCTTTTTTTTACTTAATCCGGTTCAGGCCTTTAATTCTATTCATCCGTCTCACCGTGTCCGTTGCTATGCAGCGACACGATCAGCGGAGGAGGACGTTCTGAAAGATTTAACGCGAGAGACTGACGTTTGAACATCCTCGCGCGGATGTTCCTTGCCTCTTTCTGGCCTCGCGCCGCTTCATTTTCCGTCGAACGCATCATTGTCCGCCGAGAAAGGGTTCCACGAGCTAGTCGGCTCCTTATTATTCCACTGAGCGGCGCGTAAGGGACGGAATATTAAGAAGTTGTTGTCCTACGGATGTATATCGCGCTCGTTCTCTATGAAAGCGCGTTCGTAAGTTTATCTACGTGAGCGTACTTTAAAGGCTCGCTATACACCTGACATAACGGTGCATCACGGCGTGTCCACGCGATGTCACGAAGAGTTGCATACGCAAATAAAGCGCGAATATATTTTTGCAAAATCTTGAGAGGGAAATCTCAAGTTCTCCTTGATCAATCTGAATTTCAATCCATATTTATTTTAACGGTCTCCATATCTTCCCCAGCACACAAAATCGGAAAATATTATTTTAATCCTCTGTAAATTCCATATGTAATCTTATAAATTTCAGTGTAACTTGGTTTCAAATTTCGGGTTTCAAGTTTCGAGTAACGCCTGTAATTTCAGATGTCGTTTTCATTAGTACCTGTCATGGAATTTCGAAGAAACACGCCAATTATAAGCTAGCCGTGCTAAATGAAGTATCATCGGTTGACAGCATTAACTTTGATAATCGACATCGGTTTTACTCCGACGTCAAGATGGAAATGCGCTTCGTTATTTAGTACTTGCAAAGTTATCGATTATTCATCGTCGAGCCGTGTGTAGGAGCACGTAAAATCCCGTTAACCACTTTGCGAAATAAAGGAGGACGCTATCAATTCCCGAACGCGCCTCTCGCAAAGATAGCGCGCGTGTTTAAAGGATTAAGTTCCACGGTGCATCCGCGTGCATCCCTAATAGATTTCTCGGCGCTGCGCCGACATTTATGAAAGCCACGGTGAACTCCGTCAAGTGCTCAAGTGACACATTTTACACGCTCGCAACCCCGTTGTGATTCAACAACTGCCGTCTTCGCCCTTTTGCGGGTGGCGATAAAAAGCCACAAATTAGCTCGTAAATTAACCACCAGTCGCCTACAGATTAAGCTCGCTCGTTTTTTACCCATCACGTATCGCTGAGTGCGTTTAATTTATTCTCTACTTTGTAACAGCATAATTTCACAATATTTACAGGCATTTCAATAACGCGTCGTGTCGTACAACAAATTATGCCTCTGGTCGCTCGCGTCACCAATTAAAATCATTAAACTGTACGGCCGTATCGCGTTCATGTTTATGATATATTTTATCAAGTCCGTAGCCGCATATCTGGAACACAAAATTCCACAGATATGAGATAAGCGTATCATAAATTATCACGCGCGTTCACCGAAGGAGGATCGATACGATAAGACGTTACTCAACGTGCTCGTTCCAGACGAGTCGTTTCCGCGCTCTGCGGATCGGTCTATCTCTATTCGCGGCTGTTATCGAGTTAAACTTTGGCATTTTCAATCGTTGTATGTATAATGATGCACTCGATGTAGTATGCGCGTGGCGACGACGTAGGGCGTGTTGCTGCCTGAGGCGAGACGCGCGCGAACGAGGAACGCGTGCGTCGTTCGCGGGAAACATGATACGGTGACATTTCGCAGTTCACCTTTCGTTAACCGTAATCCCGCGATCGTGCCGGCGAACAAATCCCTCATCTCTCGCCTTTACGATCCGCGTCCCCTTTATGCGCTAATTCCTTTCTCATGGCCTCCGACTCCATTTCCTTCTCTCCTTTTCCTCCCTCCGTCATCCTTTACATAATCCTGTAGACGTTAATAAGTTATAGGCTTGAACGTGTAGGGATGAGAAGTGCCGGCTCCAAAGTCGCCGCCGTGTCTATCTTCATTTGTGGGTTCCTTCGAAAAATCGGAGTCGATATTTCTTTCTAAAGTTCGATTAGACATTTTATTTTTTGAACTTTTTGAACTATTTTTTGAATTGATTCAACTAATCCTCTGTTAGGTAATTTTTGACTACGTTCGTATATTACTGAAAATGATTTTCAGATCTCGAAGATGATTCTCAAGTTGGTTTGGTCAATTCGTAAATCGTAAATATTTTCTTAAATATTCGTAAATATTTTCTTCTAAAGTTCGATTAGACATATTTTATTCTTTCAACTCCGAATTAATCCTCCGCTAGGTAATTTTTGTCATACGTTCGTATATTACTGAAGATGATTTTCAGATCTCGAAGATGATTCTCAAGTTAGTTTTGGTCAATCCGTAAATCGATATTTTCTTCTAAAGTTCGATTAGATATATTTTATTCTTTCAACTCCGAATTAATCCTCCGCTAGGTAATTTTTGTCATACGTTCGTATATTACTGAAAATGATTTTCAGTTTCTGATCTCGAAGATGATTTTCAAATTAGTTTTTGATCAATCCTCGACGAAGATCCGTCGGGATAAGAGGAGTCCAGACCGCATGGAAACGAGTTTTTGTGAGGGTCTCATGAATGGAGTGTTTTGTCGCAGTCGGATATTATGTCGGCGGCGCGCCTGCAATGAATCATTTCCCACGATTATCTCCTTTGGTCGGCAAATACCGGTGGTTGGAAAATTAGGATGTTTAGGAAACAAAAGAGACATTCAAGTTCACACACTAGTCAGTGACCTCAGAATTGTTGAAAGGAAAAAATATATCTGTCGACCCCTAAATGCCTTCAAAAATTGTGTGTGTAAATTATAACAGCAATTAATAGTAATTCGATGCGGAAATGGCACAATTGTCGATGATACATTTTCCCGCTCATTCACGCAGATCGACAAACATTCTAAAATTTTTATTGGCAGTCGCCGATCCCGCAGTTGTTGCGGACTTTCTTTCGAATCCGCGGCGACGTAGTCAGACACATTAATTCATCCGTGCCCATTTCGGTTAGTGTAATGTCTACTCATTAATTCGCCGCGACGCGCGACCGTAGACTTATTTATCAAATACCAAAGTCCCGTTCGTCACCGAGATTTCCATTCAGGAAACTCGAGCGCGCCGAAATGTCATCCCGCAACGCGACGCTACTCACAATCAGTCGCTGTATCGGAGTCGTACCATGTCTTACAATGAGTTCACTTGCGGCACTCGGCAAGCTCCCGATATTACCTGTACATTACTCTACGAGTTGCGCACAATGCTGTCGATGGAGATTTATATACGCTGTGGAAATGTAGCAGGAACTAATGGACTCGATGGATACGTGAACATACGTAAAGCATGTTTGTTCGTTCAGAAATGAAATAAAAGTGTAGTTGAACAACGGAAGGAAAAAGAATATCGATTATCCATTCTTTGGCATATAATGTTATTTAAAGGAAAAATGTAGAGTTAAATTTTTTTTTTTGAGCAAATCTATACATTTCTAATATAGGGGTCAATTAGCCTAGCGCTAGTTGTAAACTTTCTATTTTGAGGCAAAGAGAATTGTGCTATTTTACTGGAAAAAGGAGCTACAAATAATTTAAATTATACACATACTTTAAAGATTTGTAGATGGAGTTTATCCAAGTTTTCGATTAAGTCGAAATGATTTTCATGCATGGGGAGTATCATGGCAGAATGCAATAAGCATATACACATGGGGTGGTTATATGACGGAGGGGAAAATATCGCGGGGATGACCATTGTTAACAGCGACACCCGGAGTGGCCATTGTCTGGCGGAGCTCCGCATTTTTTTTTTTATTCATCGGATGTTTATAATCTGACTCTCGCATCTGCGAAATAATGCCCGCGGATTTGCATACGCAACGGTATCTAGACGTGGAAATATCGCGTGAGAAAACGAATCGGGGCCCCGTTAGCACATTGCAATTCCCGTACGTGGCAAACGCAGCTTTCGTCGGGATGATTAATAATCGTTGATCATGATCCGGGATATATTTCAAGAGTTGAAAAATCACAAAAGTTTAACTGAACACATATCGACCGCAAAATATACAATATATACAAATGCAATATATACAATACATATCACTCAACATATATACAATTTGCAATATATACAAATGCAATTGATTGTATATTAAATTGATTTATTATATAGATTTGGTTTTTTAAAAATTATATTGTATTATATTTTTACACTCGGAACACTCGGAACGTAGTCAAGCGTTAAATGAAGGAAGAAAAGTATAATTGATAGAAAAATAATTGATAAGAAAAATTCATTAATAAAAATTAATAAGAAAACAAGATAAGTGCAAATAAGGGAAATAATTAGTATTATTGGTTGAAAAGTTAAAGAATTAGAGAGAAGTTAAAAGAGTTGATAAAATTTTGAAGATTTTAGGAATTTAAGAAATCTTTGAAAATTATGTTAAAAGGTTTCCCATTTTCGAGCTGAGCAGTAAGAGATCTCGTTTGGTTCTTTAGGATTCACGTGGGTCTAAAAAGGTGCGGAAGTCCTTTGTCACGCGATAGCATCTAACAAGCCAGTTCTCGCCAAACCTTAAACAAGTGAACATGAAAAAGATGTATCGCTGAATTCAAATCGAGAGTGCAAAGTCAAAAAGCTTATAGTCGATATAAAACAGTGTATAAATATGTATAATGCGATATATCTTGAATTATTACGTGATATTCAAATTTTAAAGCAAACGATACAAATTAACAGTGAATTGAAAGAAAGAATCGATGGATACTCGATGACGAACGGGACTTTGGTATTTGATAAATAAGTCTACGGCCGCGCGTCGCGGCTGATTAATGAGTAGCTCAACATATTATCCATGTGTGTTCATAATATTCAAACAAAAAGAAAGGAGGACAAGAGAAAAAATTTAACAAAAAAAAAAGAATAATTCTCTAAAGACAAACTTAATATATACATTCTAATTTAATATAATTCATAAAAATTTTAATGTCAAAACTTTTATGTCTTTTCACAGTTTTCGAATCGTTAAAATCATGTCGGTGCTACTGGAAGGGAGGTCGTACAGGCCGTTCAAATCTTCGGAGGAGTACCTGATAGCGATGAAGGAGGACCTGGCGGAATGGTTGAACGCCCTGTATCCGGAGCTCAGGATCAATCTTGACAATTTCATGGACAGACTGGACACGGGCGTCGCTCTATGCAAAGTGAGTGTGTGTCACAATGATTTGCTTGATCAACTTACAACTGTCGCGGAAGCACGATTGTCCCGTGCGGTTTAGCCAGTACAACGCTCGTAACGAGGCGATCCTTATCGCGCGACTTATCGTCGTCGAAAAATTTCCCTTGCGATCGAGATATGCCCATTGACCTCGATTCTAGAACACGGTTGTCACGGTTCTCCCGCTCGTTCCACGTTTATTTTCTCGCCGGTTCGTAAACATCCGTCTATACGGAGTACCGCGAAAGTAGCGGCTACATTAGGCGACGTGATTTCTTTAGAAGTGCGCGTTCCTTAGCGATCTATTCTGCTAAGTTGTTATTTGAAGCAACACAAGTTGTAAATTTGTAACTTTGAATGAGATATTAGTAACATTGTATGAATATTATGTGCATTAAAATGTTGAATATCACGTGCAAATGCGCGGGTTAAAAGTGCGGGAGAAATTTCGGTCATGCTAAATTAATTCTGTCCGTATTTCGTTGTCACTAACAACAGACACCTTTTACACTTGATTGTCTATATTATTCTATTCATATTCTAAATTAACTTATGCGGAAATCAACGCTTTCAAACTTTGTAATGTTGACCACGGGACTTAATAATATATTTACTGAAGAGGACCTGAATCAAAGGTCGAAACGTAGTAATAAAGATCAATTTCATATATCAGTTATGCCAGTTTGACGTCATTTACTGCTCCTTCTGTAGTATTTCCCATCACTGGCAAAGAGAAGACACTTGCATTAAATTAATTCTTAAAAATTCGGATATGAGATTTCCTGCTGAAACGCTGGCGTCATTCACAAACACACGCGGCACGCGCTAAAGATGCGTTAAAGCTGCACGTGTGCATAGCGACAAGGAGGAAGAAGGATGCGAGTGACATCCAGCGGAAGCTCTTCGTCCTGCGTGGCGTGAATTACGATTGAACTTAATGCGAGTGGGAAGAACGAAGAGTAAAGTGTGTCTTTAAAGAAACTCTTTCATTTTTCCGGTCGTTTTTTACATTCTTTTATTAAAACGTTATAGATATTACTATTATTTTGATAATAAGAATACGAGTTATAAATCAATAGCAATTTTCGTTATATTATGTAATTCTATAATTTTTTGAAAAATCTATTTCCGTTTATCACGTAAAAGTTAAAGATAAATTTAATTAGTAATCTAATAGTAATTTAATAATATAGAATCTCGATAATTGCGATTCTTTATTCGCGATAAAAATGATCGTTTCCTTATTCATTTAATTATCTAAATGATATAAATTTACTGATTTTTAAGAATCAATGCACATGAAGAGTATATATACATCCTCTTTCGATATTTATCGTAAAAATGTATTTTTCCGCGAGTGGTGAATATAGATGTTTACTTAAACGAAGTTGAAATTATGCATGTGACAGCACACACATGTTACTTTTTCGTCAATAAGCGATAACGGGTAAAACCTGTATGCTAAAATCACCGGCTCTTATTGACGTGGTGTTGAGAC
The DNA here is from genome assembly GCA_901521435.1 of Crematogaster levior. Classification (NCBI taxonomy): domain Eukaryota; kingdom Metazoa; phylum Arthropoda; class Insecta; order Hymenoptera; family Formicidae; genus Crematogaster; species Crematogaster levior. Next base: position 185,118 of record CABEGB010000693.1, on the reverse strand, counting down.
AAAAAAAAATAAAAAAAAGAAACGTACATGCGTACAACCTGTATCTCCCACACGACCATGCTACTCGACATGCAGCGGCGGATAGAGTAGTCATTCGTAGCGTGACCGATCGGCTGTCGACGGTGTACACGGTCAGCTTATTAGCTCGGGCACTTATTAAAGCAATTTTAACGAGTCATTAAGGGCACGGCAAATTGGAGCATTTAAAAAAAGTACGAGACACAATGAGTAATGGTTTAATTACTCGATTAATACGGCCGGCAATCGCGACGCTCTTGTATACGCGTGGAAATTACGAGCTTGATATTTGCACGTTTGTATGCAATCGCGAGTCGAGATAAGTGCCGCAACGATAGAACAGCGCTGGCTGTGGATATTATCGGTTGATTCATTACTGAGAACGTGAGGGAGGAAAAAGAGCCGTCGGTGCAAGCACAATGCGTCATTATTAATACGCTAATTAAAATTTCTTATTCGATAGATGACTTTCCAACGCTGTGAATTTTATTATCGTCGTTTTATCCCGCGATGCCGGGATCCCTAGTGGTTCCTGGAACGATAGGTACCGCGCCCGATCAATCGGCGTGGATCGAGACTCGAGTCGACTTTCACTGATCTATCGACGACGATCCACCGCAGCCACTCGAGTCGACCGAACGAGCTCCATTCATCGCCACAGGCCCCGTCGCGCACGCCCATAATGCCCACCGGACCCGCGACGGGTATCCGATCGGCGGTCATATAAATGCCGGGATATCGGCCGGGTTGCGCTCGTTATTAGCTGCGGCGCGCCGGCATCGTCGTTATAAATTTATGCCGGAGAAATATTTAGAGTAGGTAGAGGACGATAAAACCGCGGCAGCTCGTGGTTTCGCAGTGCGTGCATGCGCTCCCTGTGTGCCAACTCGGAGAAAGTCATCGGTGCATCGAGTATGCGGATAAAACCCGATTCAGACTACGAATGAAGCAATAGTGCGATCTTTACATCAAAGACGTCAGATCGGACAGTTAACTTTAATTCACCGACAGTTACCGAATTTCGAGAAAGAAAATGAAAGATCACAAAGGCTGGTAAAAAAAGAGAAGGGATTTAAAAAATATCGAATGTGATGTAACATTCAATGATATTCAATTGAAATCTGGTTGAAGCTTTCCGATTAAGTGATGATCGAAAAGTGAATGATAAGTCTTCAGATTTAGCATTAGACACGTTCGAATTGTAGAACGAGGCGCGAGGCATTTCTGCCTGAATCGGGCCTAAGGATTACGGCGGATCTCGAGGTGAGGTGCTGGAATTTCTTACCTGTGGCAGGGGGTAGATTGGGTTGCAGCAGTCGGTAGAAACATGCGAGGGAAGGAGCAGTGCTTTTGCATATATCGACTTTACGAGCCGTGACGAGTGGTAAGAGGGGGAGTATAATAAGGTGTGCAACGAGGAACGATAAGGAATCTTAGGGTTCTCGATGGTGGCACTTTCTGGAAGCTCTCTTCTACTTTTCCCCCCTCTTTCCTATCGTTCACGGTGAATTTTTACAGACTGCGATTTTTTTTGTACTTTGTAGTTATTGCGGGGGAGGCGTGCAGGCACTTGCATGCAATACGTGTTGCAGCTTACCATACACGACACGTAGCGATGGACTCAAGGGACACTTAAACCTATTTGAATTCTCCGTTTCCCATATTTTAATAACAATTGCTTTTATAACGCGTTCACATAGCGCTGTTTTTGTCAGGTTAATTTATGTTAATTTAAGATAGAAATTTATTTTCCTTAAGACTTTTATCTTAACTCTCTTTTGCTTGGAGATTAATGTTGTATAATATTTTATATAATATGAAGTATATTATGAAGTATAGTTCATTCACATGTTCTCCGTTGAACCAACAATGTTTTATCGATTCAAAAGCTAGTAGTTTTATTAGTTGGCGTGTATATTTACTAATACACAGTAATATAATATTTTTATGAATTATAGATATAAAATTTTAACATGACGTCTACAGATTTCCGAAAAATTGTCGAATGAAAATTAATTGTCATGAAGAATGAGTACATTTACTTCAAATAATTTTTATTCCAGTGATTCTTGACAATGGTTGGACAATGATTCATTTCATGATAGTGATTCGATTTTACAAATAATTAAAAAGATGTCTTTCACTAAACCGTCTGAAAATAAATCTGACAGTGAATTTTATGGACGTACAGAAGGAGACCTTCGATATGAAGTAACTGCGCGAGGAGCGTTTTTCAAAGCATATTCAAGAATGGCACTTGTCATACGGGTTAAAGGTCGACAGGCAATCCATATTAATCACGATCGCGTGATATCCCGAAAGCGAAAGGAGCCAGAAGCGACAGCGCGCGGCCTTTCCTGTCGGAAATGACAAATATCAGGCACTCCGATGGTGGACCTTATATAGAAGTCGTCTGGCACTATCTCCGTGTGTGTTGTGTGCCACCATGCGTAATAGCGATCCAAAAATATTTAACTTCAATTATGTCATAAACAGTCAATAAAAATCGATTACTCTGTCTTATCTGTTTTGACGTCTTCTCCTTGAGTTAGTCATTTATTTTCTATAATGTCGTATCTTTGAGGTTTTTATTTTTAAAAATAGTATATGTTAAATAATGTACACGTTCGTAGCGCGCAACACGAAGATTATCTCGTGATTTTCTCACAAGGACACCGAGTCGATGCCGTTTCGCTTCGATGATAATCCCAGAACTATCTTTATATAAATAAGAAGAAGAGCGACCTTCTTATCGGACTCCGGATTATGTCGCAGAATCCTCGATAAGAGGGCCGGCTCTTCTTCAAGCGATGCGCAACGTACACGATTAATTAACCGCAATTGTTGCCATCTGCTTTTTCTGCTTTTTTCGCTCGCTTCTCTCTCTCATTCGGAATTAGAATTTATGGTAGGCATTATATCGAACATCCTGATGCTGGTTCCTTGCAGACCTTAAAGCTTGTTTAAACAAGTCGGTTTAATCGTGAAAGTAGACAGTAACCATCAAGACTATCCATAATTTAAAGAATACTTTTCTTTCCTAAATAAAAATATTATTTTTAGGTGTCAAATAAAATTAGTATATTTGTTGTTTTACGCGAAAAGTGAAATATTTGATAATATATATATTTTTAGATGCAATAGTGAATCGATTAATACTAATGTATAATTATTTTTGTTTCTAATGATATTCTGTAATCATACAGTTGTTAAAAAATTTGCATCACGAATACAATTCTTGGCAATAGCCTTGTAAAAAACGATTTTGAAATGACGGTGTTCGGATTTAATTATTAATAATAAGGCCATTATTTGGATAAATTAATAGGCTCACTGGATCGATGGTCAAACGCGAGATCGCGCGCGATCGGGGTCGATCTCGGGGATCCGAGGAAGCTGGACGCATTAATGAGCCAATTAATGGGAGAGTTACGAGCCTGGTTTTCCCGACAAGACGATTGTCCGTCGACTTTTCTGACGCGCGTGGCAGAACGGGTTACTCTCCGGGCGACGAGTTGCTCGTTAGCCGAGTTTATCGGCGTATCTATCAGTTATCTACAACGTTGTTAAATGCGAACGGGATCGGTGATTTCCCTCCAATGAGTTGGCGTTATCGATCGCCCTGTGATGAATGCAAATCCGATCGGCAAATTTATGTCATACGCGCAATCGATCATGTATAGTGATCCTTCCTGTTATAAAGCTCTGTATCTCGTAACAAATAATTTAAATCTTTTAAATCTTCAGTGAATACTGGAAGATATTAAAATTTTGACATTTCAATTGTACAAGAGAGTAACTTTATATCTTTCTTACAGGAATAAAATATGTAGCTCTGAGATTAAAGGAATTCAGTACGAGTAATCTATTTAAAAAATTTGTTTCATATATTTTATTTAAATCGTAAATAAAATTTAGAAAATTCAAACTCGAAACGATCGAATCATGAGGGGAAATCTGCATGTGCAACGCAAACGTAATCGTAATGTAGATATATGTATATGAAGGAATTGGAGGAGGAAGTGGAATCGAGGTCGGCGACCTTGAAATTTCTTGCAGCTAATTGAAATCGAGTGGAAAGTTGATGAAACTTGATTCCGCCGTGGAATTATGGCGTAAATGGGATGATGATTGGAGCTGTTCTGTGACGTTCAGAAGTGTCAGAAAAGCGTGGAATCGGATCAATTTTAAAATTAATTTACTTCTTTCTATTTCTCTGCGAAATAAATTCCCGCAAAAAAAATTTTTATTACTTTATAATTGTAGACTAATTAACAGTGGAGCGCAATTGTGATTTTTCTCGTTAGTCCGACATTTATTTTTTAGAGAAAGTGCGAGGTTTCTGCCATATCTAGAATAGAATTGTTAATTGCGCGAGAAGTAGGACAGCAAACTTCGATCCATCTGAACACAAAGTAAGGTAGAATCTCTTTTCACACGTCTGTGGCACGAAGGCATGAATCTCATATTATCTCCCATATGTCATGTAGGATACGTACATGTTAAATGACCGCGTCCTTGTAAACTGATTATCCTTTTCGGAGGATCAGTCATAAAACGAAGTGCGTCGTTGAGTTGGCGCGCAGTTTCTGCGTATCTCACACCAAGGAAACGCATTACGCACGCGAGGTCAAGAGCGTTTCCTGCCGTCTTCTATTAGCATTTCTATTGAGAGTTCCTAACCCTTTATCTAGCTTGTTTATGCTAGGAAACGTCGGTAGCATGAAAGACCATTCGCTTACAGTAGAGAGTAGGTATTTCTTGAAATTATTATTCTCACCAATGTCAGATCTATAGAATGATAAAAAAAATATACGATGCGATAAATAATAACGTGTAAAATGTAAAATGTGATATAAATAATGAAAGAAGTTAATAAATGCCTAAATTACAGCGAATAATGAACCGTACGATGAATCCCCGCGGAGATTGGAAAGTTAATGACGGGACATTTCATGTTTCCCATAAATAACTCTGAAATATAGGAGATATTTTAATTTCACCGGCAACATTGAAAAGACAGAGTTTACGGATGCACATCGATGCGTTCACGCAGAAGCTACAAAAACTGCAACGGAGACGCGCCGGAGACGGCTCCTTTTGTTTCGAGGGCTAAAGAACGACCGGATGCTTTTTTTCATAATCCCTCGGAACTAGAGATGAACGCATGGAGGGTGGTCTTTTTAACCTCGTGCCTAAATATACACGGTGTCCCCCGCGTGTTCTCGAAATGCGGTGCAAGGGATGCGTCGTAAAAACACCGGACGGAAATAGTCGGCGAAAAATCGAGCGGGCGCCACGATGTGTTACGCAGACAGTTGCAAGACACGACGGGCGGTCTAGGACCTTCGAAGATCGTCTTTATAGTCCCGGCGCGTTTTGATGCCAATGTCGACGTGAACATAACTGCTCGCGGTCTTAAAAGGTTCATTGTACCTTTTCGGTATAGGCTCGTTTCATAGGCGGCGGAATGTTTCTTTCCAAGGGATAAAAAGTATCAATGCAACAAAATAATCAATGTAAATGACATTATGTACATAGGCGGAACAATTTTTCAGAATTATACAGTACCCTTAAAAGATAATTAGAATTTTTTAAATGCGATTGATATAGTGTGAATATATTGAACATATATATTTTTTCCTTAAGCAATATAATTGAAAATGAAACAGATTGTTCATAGCTTTTAAAATAAGTGTGCTAGATAAATTATCACATGAATGATAGATAATGGGCTAATTCGTTAAGATGATAGTGGTGTATATAATACAATATTTCTTTCTCGCTATCGGTCATCAGTTAATCAACATTAAGTGTCTGTTAAGTAACTTAGGGCGATTACTCAAGAAGAAAGATATAATTTGTCTTATGTCAATAGAGTTTCTTTGGCAGGCCATTGCTGCGATTACTGATAGTTTTCACACATACACACACTTACATCGCATTTACTGTCGTCCACTAAAATGTTCGCAAGTGTAAATCGACGAGGATGATTTTGATAAAAGAATTTAATTGCGAGATATATTCATTTTCCTTTCTCTTTCTACGTGTTTGTACGTGAAATCGTGAATATTTATGGCGAACCATTTATCGTCGATCTATCATTTCTGACCTTAACAGCGACGCGCGAATCACTTCCTGGGAAGTACAATACTTCACGACGTGTCGTTGACAGCCACATAAAGACTCGTGAAAGCACGTTCGCACGATTTTACATACTTGTTCGCGCGTGCGACGCTTTGGAAGGCAAGCGCGTGTGTAGAACACACGATGATTCACGACGCTTTTGTGCCGGGCAAGGTCTTACTGTTAGGAGTACAAACGGTCGAGGTTTATTAACCTCCGGCGTGCAGGAACGACAGGATTGCGAACAATTCTAGCAAGGTACATCTCTTCGCGCTTTTACCGAGCAAAAAATCTTGTCACAGTTATAAGAACGGTCGGCTGAAAAGTAATTAATTTTGCTCAGGAATCTATTGTGCGCGTGTCAATTGTGTAAGGCGCGTAATCCTGCCGATAACGCGAGTGTTCGCTAGAATTGGCAAAACCGTTAATTCTTGTATAATTACGTTGAATACACATTTAATCGGTGAACTTTAAAAATCACAATCTTCCCCATTTCTTTAAGCATTAAAAAGATATTATTATTGATTATTTTCTCAATCTTGAATTATTCAAATAATATTGAAAATAATATTGAAATATAATAGGAGATAAATATAAGGAGATAAATGAGGGAAAGCTCGTTGTATTCAAACATATAAATAAATAAACAGATCAAGTGAACGAGCAACCATTAGATAACATATACAAAAAACATATGAAATATAATAGTATCGAAGATTAGTACTGAAGTAATTAGTAGTCTTAATCGATTCGCAATCCTTAATAATTTTACAGTGTACAACTTTACACTTTAATAATCAACAGTTTCGTTATCACGATGTGGTGTCCTTATAGATTTAATAATTTTAAAACAATTGATATAACCGCAATGCCTTTTTCGCGAGCAATAAACAAACCAAGTAGTATCGATAAACATTATTAAATATATTACGCGTTTACGCGTTCAGTTTTTAATAACTTAGATGCTTCGGAATCACTATGTTATTTGTCCGAAATAGAACTCGTTTATATGGAATTCACTTTTTCATTGGTAAGAATCACTTTTCAAGAAAACATATAATTTTACAAAATAACTTCGGATAGAGAGAGTTATTTCATTGTTGTGATTATTTGACACACAAAGGAACGAATGGTTTCTGTCGACCATCTCATTCGTCGCTTCACGGACATTGCCAATCCGGAGGAGGATGACCATTCTAATCAATTCGGAGGGACTAAGCTCACGACTACGGATTCAACAAGACCGAAAAATGTGAACTCCAGCTATGTATTTTAACCGAAACGAATTTGTACGAATTTTTATTTTTATTGTTATATTTATCACTGAAGAAGGTTTTGTAAGCCAAAACGCGTTTGACTTTGATTTGTAATATATTTAATAATGTTTATCGACATTACTTGGTTTGTTTTGTTTATTGCTCGCGAAAAAGGCATTGCGGTTATATCGATTGTTTTAAATCTAAAGGCTCGTCTACAATAAGTGTAGTAGGCGTAGAAGTAAGAGTAAGAGTAAGAGTAACGTTTTTGGCGTAAGATGCTTACGCCGATCGCGTCTACAACACGGTGGAGTAAACATAATCACCGTAATAAAAACATAATAAAAAAAACATAAACATAAACATTAAAAAAAAACATAAAAACATAAAAACATAATCACCGTATAGATCACGCATTATAATTCAATTATAACTATTTTTTAATGCACTGCGTTCTTTATAAGTATTCTTATAACCTCAGTAAACTTTCGCGATAAGCACTATGACACATTGAACAAGAATTTTTCTTCTGCACTTTGATTGGTTGAGCGTAAGCGTAAGAGCTATAGTAGGAGTAGGAAATAAAAATAATTTATTTCGCTTACGCCCATACTCCAGCGCCTTTACACCGGAATTAACCTTCATACGTCTACTCTTACTCCTTACTCCACGAATTGTAGACGATCACTCTATCTATTGTAGACGAGCCTTAAACGAGCATTGAAGATATTATATTAATTTTAATAATTTTAATTAGATTAGATCATGCTGTGCGTGCTCGCGCTTCGGTAGTACGTTCGTCGGTTCATTTCGCAGCGCCGTGAACAGCCATAAATTTCCGCAATGGTTTATCGCGTAAGCCTGGTCCCGGAGTCTAAATTAAGTTACGGGATTATGAGTAATGGTTACTTGCGCTCTCGTTGGTTACGTCTCATTGGTTTCCTTCCACACCGTGCAACATTACGCTTAACTCGTACGCGTTCCCCCTCGAGCGCAATGAAACGTCTCGCAACCGCTCCAATTTACAAACATAGAATGTGCAGCGGCCATTTTCATTAGGCATATTGGTCCGTGGTAGGCGACGACGATACTGAGGAGGGTCAGGGGCCACGTAATGTGACATCCTGCCATCGTTTCATTTGCCGACCGTATTACCATATGCGCCACTTCTCGTCTTTTATAAGCGCGACTCTTCCTCTCACCAGTGATGCTCAACGCAGTATCGAAAGGCTTGAGATCGGATTGCGATCGAATTGGACAGTTAAGAGAAAAAGTATTGTTAATCGAGGAGGTAAACGTAATGTATTCATGACAATTGATACTAAAAATAATTCTCCAGTATCCAATACCCGAAGAGGATAAGCAAAACGGTTCTCTTAAAAAAAAAAAATAAAGAATATTAATTAAATACTGCTGCTTCAAGGACCACTTTTACTGAGACTAAACTTTTTTTTATGAACCGTTTATCCTATGATTAAAGATAGATAGACTAATGTAAGATAGAAATAACTTCTTTCGCTTTAGAGTGGTTTCTTATCAAAATTGTCAAAAGATGGCTTATTTTAACTCTTTTGCTTTCTAAATACACGCACATCTTATCTTAAGTATAAAAAAGAATGCATTCATACTGCTTTCATTTCATATATTTCTCTAACTGATGAACATTCTCACCCCATCATTTAAAAGTCCTCGACAAAACGGTCAAGCCGTTGAATTGTCATTATCGTTCAGCCGTAACTGCCTGTTGGCAGACTCGTCTAATCTCTATATTATCCCCCGGGAGGAATCGAGACAAGCCGAGATGAAACAACCGGATGCCGTTAGATATCATTTTTACGAGTGTGCGTCGAGAAGCGCGCGCGTAAACGGCTCCACGACCTTATGGCGTCCACGTGCAGACGAGAAATACATTTTCTCGAGGTTCCTTAAAACGTGTCCATGTAAAATGCGCGTCGTAATCTTAACCGAGAGTTAAGTACTTATCTTTCGATTGAGGTCTTCGATCGAAGGCTTTTAATTCCGCGTTAAAGATGCGTGAAAACTGAAATGAAAGCCGTTGATTTAATGCAGTAATTTGAGAAACTTTAAAACGCAAAACCTGAGAATTTTATAACGCAATTAACTGAGTGTCGTTGAGAAAAAAGACAGTTAAAGTTCAGTAGATTTGACTAATAAAAATTTGCCTTCAAATGTTTGGAATCTTTTCCTTTCTACGACTTTAAGTTACTCGCACGGATTCGTATTTTTAGAGAAATAAAGAAATTAAAGTGTAGCTCAAAGGTAGAAAAACTAAAATTAAGGATTGCTACAAAGACTTTCCATAAGTACGTTATAAGACGGATAATTATATTAATCAATAATTGAGCAAAGTTGTTTGCAAATTATTTAATAATTTGATAAAACTGTGGCTGAAGAATAAGAATTATTCGTAACGGGGGATTAGTCGTGTGAACGTGACATCGAAACTCGATGCGCCGCACGTGAACGGACGCACGTTCGGCGCAAGGCGCGATGTTTGCACGGACGAAATACGATTTTGTTTAAACAAGTCGGGAACTTTCTAGCGGCTGATTGTTCCAGGTCATATTGCGCGGTCGCTTCTTTTTCCAATGTAACCCAAATACCTCTCGACGAGTCATCTCGCGTCAACTCTGTTTGAGTAGCGTCAAGGTTCAACGAACTGTCATTAAAACGAGCACCCAGTTACTTGACACGGTCGTTTGAGCAGATGTTCGGCGGAAAACGAGCGTTGAGCAAACGGAAAGAGATTAAAGGGATGAAATAATATCGCCAGTGATAGATATGTGTTGATTGTAGTCAAATTGGAGGCAGGAAAAACAGAGCGTTCCAAAAAAAAAAACGAAACAAAAAACAAAACAAAGAGTCGGTTACAGCTAGTCTTTTCCTTTTTATTTTGATATTGTTTAGCTCTTGTCACATTAAAAAGAAATAACAATAGAAGATAGCTATAAAATTTGTAATATTTTTAAAAAATTGTAATTTATCAATTACTTGTAGAAATAAAAAATTTATGATGAATATTTTATCTCTTTTGTTTAATTCATGTTGCGATCAGACTTCTTTCCTGTCCATCATCGTCGTTCCCCGTTGATATTTGGCATACAAGGGCGTGCGCATCCCGAATCTCTCTTTAGGAGCGCACTCATCTAAATCAATAACGTGATATTGCATTAAGGCTTTTTTCTCGGGGGATGACGGTCATCAGATGCCATCTGCCATTTCAATGCTCGCGGTAAATCCAGGATTTTGATGCCATGTCAAGTCTCGCATCTGAATAACGTATATGTGTGCGCACGATGTAAGAGGAGACGATATGTATGTTTGAGAAAGTGTTGAATAGCGTGAAATGAAATATCGCGTTTTACGCGCACACACTCCAGGCGACAGAAATAAAATATCGACATTTGTTACAAGCATCGTGAAACATTGATGCATACGTGGCACACATTTACATTGTGAGTATTATGAATCGTAATTCAGGACGCCTTAAATTACAACATCATGAGTAGAAGAAATATCTGTAATTTAATAAATAATAATTTAAGGAAGAGAGAGCAAGAGAGAGAAAAATTTAAGAATTCAAGGAATATAAGAATTAAAAAATATAATATTCTTACTAGACTTTTACTTAGACTTCTTCTTCTTCTTCCTCTTGTATTAGGCATAGGGCCTGTTTTATCCCTTCACTTGTGTCTCCTCTTCGAGGTCACAATGCTAGTTCTGTGAGCGTTCCTCTTTTTTACAATAGGCAGGTTGCTAGCCTCACCTATAAGCCTCTCTCTTTTTTTAAATCCGGACTTAGGACTAGCAACGCTATTGTCGATGACTGGCATAGTAGAGTAGAGGGGTAGCTTAGACTAAAATTGGTAATGATACGTGGGCATGATACGTTTTCCTATCATTAAATCATAACTATCTCATAATTTAAAGTAAATTTTTTTTTGTTTCCAGCATGCGAACAACGTACGGAAATATGCGACGGACTACGTGGCCCGGCGTCAGGCCCGCAAGATGCCGATGACACGTTCGATAACTTCCCTGGCGCTGCCGATGAGCCAGGTGGGCGATGTACCCTACCTGCCGAACGCCAAGGCCGGCACCTTCTTCGCCCGCGACAACGTTTCGAACTTCATCGATTGGTGCCGCAACAGCCTCGGCATCATCGAATGCCTACTATTTGAGACGGAGGATCTGATAATGCGTAAAAATGAACGACACGTAATATTGTGCCTGTTGGAGGTGGCGCGTCGCGGCGCCAAGTTCGGCATGCTCGCGCCGTTGCTCGTGCAGATGGAAAGGCAGATCGACCGCGAGATCGCCGCCGAGAACAAAGCGGCGAACGGCACCGGCAACGAGGAGAGTGATGACGAGTACGAGGAGGAACCTTGCCTCATATATGGACCGCAGCCGCAGATCGTCACGAACGATCTCAAGACTCTCCACGAGTTGGTGAGTGAAAATATAATCTTGATACTTGGAATATATATATATAGGTTTCAACACGAGGAATGACATTCCTACGCTTCCGTTGATGGCCGGATGGAAGACATACGCGATGGAAAAAAAATCAGTATTTATAAAGAACTAGATTTTTTCTTAGTTCTCTCGCCGTGATCTTTGAACGGATCACATTTCCAATTTTCTAAATTTGATCTTTTTTATTCTCAAAACATTGTTTCGAAATAACGATCATCGTGTTTGCTTCTCGGAAGCTCTCGGTAGCTTGAAAGTTTCTCAGCGATTTATGTCGTCGATCCCGACGGCTTTGAACGTATTCGAATCGCACGTTTCGTCGCGTATCATTGCCAACGACGATCGTAACGTGCCGCGGCTATGAAAATAACTTGCAGCCCTTCGGATGTATTTATGGCGGTCCTAACTGGCTGAGTCGTGAATATCGCGCGATCGGAAATAAGAGAGGAGACGTCGCAGTACTTAAATTTAATAGAGTGTTGATAGTTTTGTTTGTCTTGTGGTATCGGGTACCAAAAAATCGATACTGCACTTTGCGGCGATATCGTAAAAGATAGTCGAGAAGAATGATTTCTAGCAATTTTTAACGTATACAAAGCCAATCATATTTAAACAAATTTTATACGTTAGGATTATGATCTCGTTACCAATTACTTTCGATCGTTAATTTTACACGTTGATTGCGGCGGACGCGATGTGTCGCGTCAAAGTTTGTAAGAAACAGTTATTGTGTTCTTAGGTGAGAGGAAATGAGTCGACTTCTTAAATCACTTTAGATTGCAAAATGTCACGTTTTGTTTTTTCTTTTAGTTTTTTTTTCTTTTGCACGCGTCTTGGTAAAGAAAGAACGAAGTCGCCGACCGCACTGTATGCGCGCGACCTATTCGAGATTTTATTGTCGACCGCTTATTATAAATTAACGGCTAACGATGACTGCGCGTTAAATGTCTCGTCGTGCACGCGAATCGCGCTGACGACCCGGCGTCGCGATAACGCCATTTCTTCGGCGTTAATTGCACTGCCGCTGGCGGAGAACGCGACATCCATCGGCCGACACTTCTCCGCGCGACGATGGAAACATAATATTCTCTATATTTCTCGGGCTTGTCGACATTCCGTATCTTCTTTACACTTCCGTCGTAGACATCACGATACGACAGAGAAATGACGGCCTTTCCCTTCCCCTTCCTTCCGCGGGCGAAATTTAGGGAGAACCAGGGAGATCTTTATCTTTGACAACAATTTCAATTATTTACTGTATCTATGAGGCTCGAAATGAGTGAAACAAGAGGAATACTTGAATATTAAATATAACGGTTGCTTATGTGCATTTAACGTCAATTATGGAATTTGATTAATAAGTTATTACTGAGCAGATCCAATCTACGTTTGATTATTATATGATTGTCTGTTAATGTCGTCCCATGTTACTTTTATTATTGAAGGAGCAGTGCAGTGTATAATAATAATTTCGCTCGACCGAGAGACCGGCTTGTATCGACTAAAAATGTCGGATTAGCCGAGTGTGTTTAACGGCGGTGATTACTGGCGACGATACACGCGACCGGCATACGTGTTTGCGAGGCTAAATCGCGGCATTTCACGAAGCGGAATAATTCCTTCCCCAGGGCTTACAGCGGGCGATAACGTCGCGGCTTTGCCGCATACAGGAATTCCAGGACGCTTTCCCGCGATGTCGTGGCACCAAACGCTCGTGGCGTACGTACCTCGTGGAAGGTTTACGATCGCTTTATCTTTCGAAAGAAAATTTCGACGTAATCGTAGAACGTTACGATAAATCTGCTCGTTGTAACAAATCTCTTCTCTCTTTTATGAGAACGGAAAGAAAATTGTCGTATCATTGTAATTAAAGATACGCCACGCGGCAGGGTGAAAATAATACGGAAAATGAATCGATATTACTTCAATATTAAAGTCAAATATTCAAATACAAGTATTCTAATGTTCCTTTCATCATTTTCTTATTGAAATAATTATATATATTAAACTGAAGATTTTACATTTTAAGAGACACAGGTATTTTTAAAACGACATTACGTTAATTAGTTAATTAATTTAGAAATTAATATTTTCAAGGAAATGTTTTCAGATATTTTTTAACAAAAAAATGGAAAACTAATAGTAGCAGAATGTGTAAAAAATTATTTTCTAACGAAATATAAACAAAGGTACTCTAAAATGTAATACGATACAATTTTTGTGATAATAATGCTTAGTGGCATCACAATATGTTTTAAGAAAATAGCAGCATGTTATCAGAACAATATGATAATACGTATCACACAATTTCTGATACGTATTATCGGTGATACGAACGAAAATAATTATACGTAGCAAGATGTACGAAGCGGGAAGTTGAGGCGACATCGATACTTGGATAATATCGTAATATCATTAACACCCCTGGTAGATAATAAAGTAAGCGCTGCAAGCGTTGCAGCACGTTGCATAGTAGGACCGAACGCGTGTTACCGCCGTAAATCTCGTGGGAGCGTCATTACGGCCGCCGTTCGAGCGTATTGTGCGTCGATTTTCGCGATCGGCCGCCGATATCGCCGGATAAATTTCACTTTGCGCCGCGGGGAGGCCGAGCGACGCGCGCGTCGGCTTCAAGTAGTAATGCACTGTGAAAGCGTTGCCCTCCGATTCCAATAAAGTAGAGGCAAGTTGAGAGGCGAGCTGAAGGCGCTTTGTCGGCTCCGTAATTAGCAGGGATATTTACCGCGTCCTAGCTGCGAAAGTAACGAAATATGCCAGGTTCGGACGTGGGTTTTCGTAATTGCCGTAAGTAAATGAATTTCATAATAAAGTCTCTTCCTGGTCTTTAGACGCTACCTGGAATTCTTTATTATCTAAATATAAAGCGCAGAGGGATAAAGAGAGAGAAAGAAGATTCACGATTTGAAATAATTTAGCTGAAATAATTCAGTGTGATATAGATTGAAAACAATATCAATTTTAATTTTGATGTCTTTTAATCGTCTTTTTTTTTATTGTAAAAAAATTTGTATACCGTGTCACGGATCTTGCAGCTCATTAGAGTTGACCCTGAGCTCAGAACATGTTGAATCGCGATTGAATCGAAAGAACGATTACGTCGACTCGTGTCAAGTGTCGGAGTGTTCAAAGCGGCAACTCGTCGCTTTATTGATAATTAATCTAATCTCTCTTTGCGCCGCAAGACACAACGACGTGAAGGTACATTCTTCGAAGCGTTCGCTTTTGCCTTAAAGCCTTTCCTCGCGACGATGTGGCGGCGATGATTCAAGGAGAGAGAAGAAAACGAGTAAAGCCGTGGAGTAAGAGCATGTTTTACGCCGGCCATCGATTAGACTCGCTCTTGTCACGCGTATTATCTTATCGTGAGCGTTACGACTTTGTTAGCCGCGTTTGATATAAACAACTTCGCGACCGCAACTCGCCTAATCGCGTTCGAGATGCGATAATCGCGAATCGCTTTGATAGTTCTACAGCAGGAGTTTGTAGTGTAAGATATTTGTACGAGAGCCCTTATATCAAGTTAACGATAAATAATTATATCCACCGAATACCTTCCATGTCTCTATTGTCGATTAATAATTGTTGATTAAATGACGTTAATATTGTAACAAAATGTAATATTATTTTTTACGTAGAATTTTAATAATTTTTTTACGGCAACTTGATAAAGTTTTTATTTTTTAAAACTCGCGTAACTTTTATTTATATTTATGATAACAATTAGCCAGTTACATAAAATTTATAATCATCATTCCGTAAAATTCATTTCTTTATCCGTGTAAAAAACTCAGAAAATTTTTATTTGCATTTATAATTTTGCTTTTGCTTATAGAGCGTTTTCCGTGTATTTGGATTCCGCTAGCACTTATCAAACTCGTACTATATATTTTATGGTGTCCTCCAGAAGTAAAACTGGTAAAACCTAACGACGTATTGCGGAACTTCGTTTCGCACGCTCGCGGGTGATTTCCATGATTCACAATGACTCGCTGATGCGTTCACGGTCTCCTGAAATATGCGATAAGATAGCGCGTTTAACAAGGCTGAATCTAATCGATAGTCGAGGTAAACCGTGCAATACTATACCACCACGCGGCACACACGCGTGTGTGTTTCGTACCCTCGACGGGCGGTTGCCGTAAATGGCGCAATGCGAAATCGCGCGTTGTCGTTGCCGCCAGCACATTCACTTATCACGGAAGCGAATTCACGAGAAAACGGAATTTTTTTCTTAAATTTATACGCAATCATATTTTTTAATCTTGCGAAACAACAGTTAGCCGCGAGCTCGCGCACCGTGAATTTTCTATTCGCGTCACTTTAACGAGTCTGCGTTTTCAGCGCGCGTTTTTAATCACCGTCGCGACTTTTCGTGTTGCACAGTTAGCTGAAAAACATATTTAGAATTTTTTATTTTTATTTAATTGTCTCTTCATTCTTTATTTTTATCTCTTTGATTGAAACTCTTTATTTAAAAAATATA
Organism: Crematogaster levior; assembly: GCA_901521435.1. Classification (NCBI taxonomy): domain Eukaryota; kingdom Metazoa; phylum Arthropoda; class Insecta; order Hymenoptera; family Formicidae; genus Crematogaster; species Crematogaster levior. The sequence continues at coordinate 168,720 of CABEGB010000693.1, read as the reverse complement.
TTTATCGAATTTATTAATTTTTATTGTTGTAAATAATATATTTACAATAATAAATTGTGTCTTCTACAAAGATTTAGCTACTTTCTGCAATTAGATTTAAGTAAATAAAAAAATGGCGTTTTAAATTTATCTCTTACTATTAAATAAAAAAAAAAAACAAAATTAAGCCAGCTATTATATAAAATATTTCTCTATGTATACGTATGAGACAGCTGCATTGTGCTATTTAGCGAAAAAAATATTATTTCAAAGTAAATATTTCACGGGTAGATTCTATTTCAAGGAAGTTCAGGGAAGTACCGCCACCCGTACCAGACCGAGCTTCGCCTCGCAAGCGCCGAAAGCTCGTATTGATCGCCGTTAGCCCATTTCGCTTCAAGTTCAAGAGCAAAGACGAAGTTACCACAAAAGATGGAGTCCTTTTCTTAGGCAATATTTACGATATATTTTTTCAAGTCTTACTTTCACATTTTTTTGAATCTCCTCGATCTTGTTTTTCACTTTGTATAAGTGCTATTGTTGGAACTTGCTATACCAGAGAGCGTCTCATTATCAAAGAAAAATATTGATTTGCCGTTCTTTCGTTCATTTCAGTTCGATACATAACGTCGTGACTCATTTCCGGCGATAAACACTTTTATGAAATCTTGCCATATCTCGTTTCTTTCTATTAGGATATCATACTGAATTCTCGTCATTTTTTGTCCCCATTGTCTATATTTTCACTTTTGTTGAAAACTTTGATCTTCAGTTTAAATTCAGCTTTTAGATCGAAATTTACATTTACATCGAAATATTTTTATCTTTATCATTAATTTATATGAAAGAAATAAGTTTTTTGTAGTTAAGAAATGTATAATTTCTTTTTGTTAATATAAAACTCTTTGTTATTTTAACTTTGCGTAATTATTTAGTTATTAATCTACATTTTGTGCATTTTTTAATTAGCGAACAAAATGTTTATCATTGAGTTTGTTGTGTTATTTTTAGTAGGCATATTTAGTTTACTCTTTTAGTATTTAAAAGTTTTCAACAAAAGTAAACATTTCTATTTTTATCATAATGTTTCTAGATTATTTTATAATATAATTAGCAGGCTTAGTGTGCTTATGCAACTCTTATTTCATCTTCGAATTAGAGCTAATTTCCAAATATGCATCGTTATATCAAGAATGAGTGTATTTCGAGAAAGCATGAATCAGTTGCAGTTCTCTCTTCGAATCGTCCAAAGTTACCGCGTATTCTATATTTGCACGTTACGTTACTCACACGTACAAATATTGTACGATCGTTTATATTCGAAAATAGAGGTGAAATATAATACTATCGAAAATACATATGTACATAATGATACTCTATAATGGTTTATAATGAAGGCACTGTATTCGATGAAACACAAGAGTCTAACAGTCAGTAACTCGTGAATCAAATTTTGCTCACTAAAAATAACTGATACAGAACCAGAGTAAATACTGAATCGGACATTGTGTCGAGTGTTTTTTCCATCAGTTTTTTTGATTGCTGCTCCGAATTCTCGACGATCATACGATTTATTTATGATTTGATAGAGAAAGAGTTACTATTTGTCCAGGAAAACGAGAGAGGAATCCGCTTGCGTCTTCGCATAAGAATACCATAAATGGCGTTGAGCTCTCCTCGAGTCTCTGTGTCAGTTATTACGTACAATTAGCCTGAGATGCTGACGGGAGAGAAGGCTGCGCAAGGTCTGCCTGCGGTCTGACGCTTAGCTAATCATTGTTTGCTGAGCGCGAATTAAACAGAGAAAGAGAGAGAGAGAAAGGAAAACAGAGAGGGACGAAGAAATGGCTTAGAAATTTAATACCGGGATCGGCCGCCACTTCGGGGCCGGTCAGTAATTATACGTGACCGCGTGACGTAGGTGAGCGTAATCATTTCTAGGTTGAGACATCCGATATGTGAATCGAGGATACAAATAGAACGAACGGCTGATCACTGAGCCGATCAGTTAACATTGGCTAACAAACCGGAGAGCGCGAAAGGGTGAGGTAACCTCGAGGGAGCCGTGAGGTTTTGATTAAGTCGAAATATCGGTTATTGCGAACATTTAACGTCATGGTTTTCGAAAATGCTACATCTGTTTTTCTTATTTTCCCAGTATTTCAATATTTTGTACCAGATAATGTATACTTTTATTTGTTATTCGTTTCATAGTAGTACTCTTACTAGAATTAATTCTATGCAACTTGACTTGATACTTGATACTTACTTGTTCTTTTAAATCTTTTGTTAATCATTAATGCGTTCTATCAAATTTCTTTTTTTATTTTGGAGTAAAACCTAACAACCGCACTGCTAAAGTAATTCCGGATGGATGATTCTTTCCACGGTTGTGCACAGGTCACCTAAATTTAGAAAAGAACCGTACCACGTCAAATCAATACGTCAATAATCAAGCTCTGGGAGGGAGATCAAAGAAAATTTTGGGGTGCACGCCCCAATAACCTCAGCAAAAATCCCTTCTGCTGAGGTTACTTGGGATCCTGAGACGTCGACATCTTGCATGGACTTCTCTATCGTGGCACATGTAGGTTACTCCAATAAAGTGCACTTCAAGTGCTTCTAAACGTCGTCAATTACCCTGAAGCACTATGTCGATGTCGGGCGTATCGACCGGAAGTCGCGAATTCCGTTAAACACACGCGATAATCGTAGACTAACTTGCAGGAATCTCGAAAATTCAAAACTATCTTCAGAATATTTATATTTATGCCATGCGTATTACGTAAAAATAATATAGAATATTTTTGGGATCTTTATTTTTTTCCCTCAAATTATTCTTTACGAATCGAAATATGTAACATTCACTTCTTGAAAACTGCTGCTTTTCAACACAAATCCGATAGAAACATTTCACATTTAAATTCAATCTTCTGGACTTAGAGCACAATTTAGAGTCTATTAACGTAATCCAAAATTATGAAAAATTGTGAAAAATTAGCAAATTGCGGTCCAATTTCATAAATTCTATTTTACCATCACCGGACTTAATTGCATCCTCGATGTAATGAGGCTGGCAGCCTCGGCAATGGATCGAGAGGCAAGCAATCGCTGCATAAAGGGCGTGACAAGTCGTTCTCGTGAAGCGGCTCGACGGGACTTCGTCGAAACGTGTGTTTCTGCGGGACTTTCAGTCACCGTAAACAAAAATCACGAAAATAAACTATCGGGGGACGAAAAAGTACCGCCGGTGGATGGAACAGCTGAGAGCTCTGCGGGACGTCGTCTCTCGCGTATTGATTGCCGGGACGCCGGCGCGGCTTGGCGTCGGGACGCCCGTAAAAGCTGCGCCTTCAAAGCGCCGCAATCCCCAGAATTCACCTGCCGCGCACGTGTGTATATGCGCGCGCGCGCGTGTGTGTGTGTGTGTAAAAAGAATCATCACTTCAACTTGCCGGGGGTTGCCCACGGCAAAGCTATAATGCATCTTTTTTCGCTTCTTCCCTTCACGCGCGCGACGCGTTTATGTTCACGCGACTTCGTGAGATCTGGTGCCCGATGCGCCGCATTATACTCTTTCGTTAGGCTAATTGGTGCTCTAGGGTGTGTTCCAGAGAGCGTCGAGAAGCGTGAAGCGCCTACAAGAAGTATATGAGCGGCGAGCGTTGTTCGGAGAAGGAACCTCCGCTGTCTCTCGCGTTGTTGAACGTTTTTAATTAGAATGTTGAAACCGCGTGTAATTTCTTTGAGAAATTATGCTCTTTCGGAGTGAGAGTAAACCTGACGCTTCGCACGATCTCTCTTATTCTTCGATAACATTTTTCAACATTTGTGCATGTAAATAACTCTCTCTTTCTTTTGTATATTGAATGTATCATGAAATACCTTAAATACTTAAAATATATTACGTGCCATATATTAGGGAAATATTTCATGTTACTTATACATGTATAACGGCATTAAGAACATTTCTTTCCTTTGTTAACGAAGTGCAATATTTTAGTTTGAGTTTTTACGCCGGGTTTATTGCAACGCCGTTTCTCTCTGACTACCCAATATCAATCGTTAACTGAAATTCACTGTTAATTTACTGTAACTTGCAGCTGCGAGGCGCAAAAATATCGTTTGCACTTCTCGATCGGAGAACTCAATACGCGCCTTCGGCAATGACAACGATGCATTTTGTTTGCGGTATTTTTTAATTTAGCTTCAACACGCTGAAAACCATCACGGAGATGAACTATCGACCAACCTGAGTCCCTTTATTTCTGAAAAAAAAGAGAAAGCAATACAATATAATGTTTTGGGAAGAGTCATTCTAATTAGAATCGACACACTGACAAATCGAGGCGATTATTAAGAGTCGCGTGGATACGACGAAGCAGACCGCCTACATAACTGTTCTCTTACCCATTCGCCTTTCGAATTCTTTTCCTTTTTTTTTTCCTACTGTTGTGCAATTTCACAGTTGGGACACTTGCCATGTTGTATTCCGACTCTGCTTTAGTGAACGATAAATTATTGTGGCACGAGCGTGGGTTGTTACTTTACATTATTACCTTTATTAGTTGACAATCATTAATACTTTGGAGCAGTCGGAATGGGAAGAACATATTTCGTAAAATAAAGCGACGTATCTTGTTACAAATGACTTGTTATAACTAATGTAACTACGACGTAAGTACGAACGAGATTTTTTGTGTGGATGTGTCGATTACATCATGAATGTACCATATTGGTCGACGACTATGTCGGTAGTGATATGCATATATTTCGAAAGCGTTCAGAATTTAGAGATAAGTGAAATCCACACTTGTCCCTGACAACGCGATAGGTCCTCAGCGAACTGTCAATGCCGAATACGATGTCGTTAAACGAGAATGGTCCCAGTCGCCAGTTGAACGTTGTCCTTATCTAAAAACCGACGACGGGCGTAGGAGTACAAAAAGACACGTGTAAGAGACGAGCTCGGACAGCGATCTTTCTACAGCTAGTACGATGGCTTTTACGACGGTATTTCGTGTACATAAATTGATCTCGACGATCACACCTTTTACATACTATAGGCTGTTGACAAAGTACTTTGAGATAAAGTTTCTTAATGAAATTTTTAGATTATATTTCATTTTTTCGCGAAATTGTCATCTACATGAAATGCTGATGTTCTTTTTCCACATCTTATAAAAGATAATTTTTTTCTATTTTTTTAATAATAACGCGCATGCAAGTATGTGAAAAAATTTAATAGATATCGAGCAATACGTGAGTTTTTCAATTTGAAACGTCACGTTGTTAATAAACTCTCAATGCACTTCTTATCAATGCAATACGAGATATTCGCATTACAATGTGCATATTCATATCGCAACATGACGCACAAATCACGAGTGTTTGCCGAAGGCGACATAAAATTGCGGGAAAACTAATTTGACCTCCTAATTAACCCTTCCTACTGCCAGTGTGTCCTCAATCATGGATACACTTTTTTCCATTTATAATGCGTAAATATGCAATTTTAACATCACTGCTATCCCAGTTCACGAATGCATTCTCCACTAATTGAGATCATTTAGCAGTCCGCGATCTTCGAACGAAATAATTAATAAAGAGAAGGCAAACCTTAATCTACTGCGAGATTATTACTAAAGTTTCTCACTTTCTATACTTATAATTAGGAGCTTTTTATATAAAAATTATTGTGTTATTAAGTCAGTTAATTACTTTAAGTTATGGGAATAGAAACACAAAAATCATTTTCAATTATTTTGTTTACGATTAACAGACCAAACTTTAAAATTAATTGGATTATTTTTTTAATAATAACGTGCTTTAATATATATAAGTTGTTTGAAAAATGCTTTCTATGTAGGAATAATTTGTACAAATTTTTGATTTTTCTCTCAACGAATAAAGACTTGATGAAAGATTAATTTCATTATTATCACCGCAGGGCGTTACAAATGTTACACGAGTCTTACATTATCTGCGATAAGTGCGTCCATCAATTACGAGAATGAGCGTGGCGATAGGTTGAAATATTTTGCAGCGTTTCATTAGACGATTTCCTTGATCGTGTAATCACCTCTAATCGATCCTCAGCAAATACAGCGGTGCGCTCGCTTTATAGTGCGAGTTTTCGAGATATAAATTTCATCCGTACACGCAATTTCACATTCTAGATTACGTATGGAGCAAAAGTCGGAAACGGGACAATGTATCGCGAGTGTAACGGGCGATCGGGTTGCCATAAATCTTGATGGATTACAATGTGCCTGGCTACAATGTGTTGTGGGGAAATTTGTTTGCAGGATTATTTAAGACCTTATTCGTGTCAGAATATTTTTGCGAACACATATAGGGTGCGATTATCTCTGCTCGTAATAGACACCTTGATGAATTTGCCAGGATATGAAACTTACTTTAAGTATCCTTATAAATGTCACAAGTGTTTTTTTATCTTGTGGACACGTACAGATTGGCAGTTACAATAATCTCTTTAATGAGCTTAGGAATCGGATTTATGATACGTAATAGTAGGATAAATCTGCCTCTTACATAAGAGATCAATTCGATTAAATAAATCCGTATCAATATATTAGAATTATTTACCTCTAATTTTGCTACATTAACGTCTTAAATTTTTATAATCAAATCTATATATCTCCTCGATCTATTTAATACAAATATGCAAGAGTTAAATAAATAGTATCGAAAATATTAACTGATCGATATTGAAGAATAGAAGATGTTAGCCTTCTGTAATCCATAATCGATTGTTAATAAAAAAATGTCTCGTGGAAGGTAAAAAGGAGAAATAGAGAAAGAGAAGGGGGGGAGAGACTAGATGAGAACATTCTTACTTTCGCCTGATCCTTCATCGTCGAACAAAAAGCACGAAATATCTTTGCGATTTGATCGGACTTTAGTCTCGCGATCAAGATCTAGTATCGTTAAAACGAATCGCGATCTCGTCTCGTAGGTCGCACTCTTCTCTTCCCACGAGGGGCCTCCCCCGCGCGCACACGAAGATCCTGGGAAGATCGGTCGATGATGATAATGCCAAGATAGCGATCAGTATCTCATCCGGAGGTTCCATCACTTTCTCCGCCGTGTATGCATCTATACACAGTGTTTCAGGAAGAAGTGTCATATATGCGGAAGCTGCAGGATATCATTCTGGGAGGAAAAAATTCATATAAATAGAGGTGCAATTTTGCAGTTATGGAGAACCGTAAGAGAAGATATATTAAATAATGTCAAGAGTACTTTAGAAAATGAACTCTAGCTTTGAAAAGAGACACGTATAAATCATATATCTTTTTCGATCGATAATTTATCGGTTGTAATTTCATCAATTTTTAGAAAAATTTATTAGAAATCGGTGAACGCTTTATGTGACAGATTACGTTAAATTATTTCGCAATTATTTAACTCTTTAGTTTAATTCCATATCTAAGCTATAATTTTCTGATTTCTGAATTTATCACGCCAATATTTATGCGTAAATTTTTTTATTCGAATTCCCGTCTGTTATCTACTCCAGAATTCATAATATCTTTGTCTGTGGAACGACCTATAAGTTACAATAAGGCCAGACGCGGTGATTAAGAAGTGACCCGACGATCGACTTTTAAATTTTTTTCTAGACCTTTCTAGTTATGGAGTCAACAGTTGCGACGTAACCTTATTTGAGTTACTCGTCCAATACTTTTGGTTATTATTGTTATTGTTTGGTTATACACTTCGGTTGATTAATGTCTATCGAGATCTATACTTTTTTAAAGCGTTTGCAGACTGTAATAGATCATTTTTCCACAGTTATTGTAGGACAAGTGAATTTTATAAGCAATTATCTCCCCTTCACTCCATTAAAAACTGATTTTAACGAGATATCGCCGGATAAATTTATTATCAAATTTTTATTATCAAAATTAAACAGTAAAAGAGATGTAATGATAAGCGATCGTTTGACTGTTTGACTTATTTATGACGTACAATGAAAATGAAACGAGATTTTAATTTGCATTTCATTTTGTTGCTTAAGCAATGCATCAATAATTACAAAAAATTTTCTATAATATAAATTTTTCTTTACTAAATAAAATTTTACTTAAAAGAATCTACTTTTCTCTCTGGTAAAATTAAGTCAAAAGTTGAAACTACTCCAGAGTTTTATCTGGAAGGTGCAGATTAGTGCTTCTAGTGTATATTAATGGCAACAACTGGGATAATTTCTAAACGACCGCGGAGACATTCGAGTTTCCTTGAGTTGTAGGTCAGCTCGCAATGCGAGAGATAAATGAAATTTCCGCCACTTTCGTTTGCGCACGTGATCTTATATACATATATGACACGGCAAGACGTTATGATTATAAAAATTGACTCGGCTTGATCGAGTTTCAAGTCTTTCGTGATTGCAAATGAGACACGAAGGCGATAACCGGTGATGCAACTTCGATCATTCCTCAACATTCACACCTCGCTGATCCTATCACAACGATCCTTCACTGATATATACGAATATCCCAAACAATTCCTTGTTAAATGCATCGTCATTCAAACTATACAATTGTAAATTAATTTGATTCAATTCACCAAGTATTGGTACTTGGAAGAAATACAATTAAATTCTTTGCTTTTATTTTTTTCTAAAAGTAGTAAAAGTTAAGAAGCGGAAGTCAATGTTAATATATCAGAGAGAATTTTATACCTATATAAATATATATATATTTTATATATACATAAATTTTTTAAACTCTATATTTAGAATGACAGATCTAACATTGTTATATCACGTCATTAGAAATAACCTGTCAACTTTCACGTTTTGTTCATGTACTCGCATGCCACGGGGTATTTCTTTCAATCGCCAAATCTCAATTCCGCGTATTTCAACTGTCTATTGCTCTAAGTCCACGCAATTAAGTCTTTTGCATTACGCTCCAGTGATCGCATTCACGAAGAGTTCCGGCATATCTCGCGGAACTATATCCTATGTCTATATCATTCCAGCGTCTATAGTAATAATTATAGCACGTTAAATCCGGTCTCAACCAAGAAGTCTTTTCAAACTTGGAAAATGAATCTTTATGACTTATCAAAACTTTATAACATATTATAGAATTTATTTGTTTACGCATCGAATATATTTTAGATTAAATTTGTATAAAAATTTATCCACAATAATTAAAAATATTTTCCTGTCTGTTTATCTGCTCTATAGAAAAAAAAAATTAATGTGTACATAAGAGAAATGTCGCAATGAACAGATGAAATACGTTTGTAGTGATCTTGGAATCTAGGAGTTTCTCTCGTCATTCGAAGCACCAAATAGGTTTAGGACACCCCGTATATTCGATCCGTGGCAACTTTCTTCGCGAGCGCGTAACATTGTAAAATCGATGGCAGTTCGAGCGCAGTAACGTCGCTGACAAGCGCATTAAAAGGCCGCAGGACACTTCTCGTTTGTTCAGCGCAACCTTTCGTATACCCCGGCAATACTTCCGCGTGTCGACGTATCTATTAACATAACAACGCGAGGAAAATTAATCCCGTCGCCACCGCCGCCGGGGCCCGCGAGGAACTTTCCTCCACCATCCACTTCTTCTCTTCCATCATCGTCTTCGAGGTCCACATTCGCGTGACCCCAGCGCGCGTGGTGTGCCTCCTCCTCCGCGTGCAACGTCATCCTCTTACATGCGGCTGCATGCTAACGGCGCATGCCGCACAATCCACGCCGCAATCCGCGGCGCAATCAACGCAGGTCGAGCCGGTAATCTCCTGATCCTGCGAGTGAATTACTCTCTTCCCGCGCAGAAGCAACTCCTGAAGAAGAGAGAGCACGCGCACCTGTGAGATGCAAATTCCGGCAGACCCGCACAGTCACTCCCTTCTCACCCGCGAAATACTTTCTATTTATCTAAATAAATATTTGTCACTTGTGCATTACTTCTTATTATAAATAACAATATTCAAATCCAAAGGACAATAACGAACAATGCTGGATGACAGTGTCAATAATATGTAATATGTAATTATATAAAACAACAGCGGAAAAGAACAGTATTGTAGAATTTTAATTTAATTATCAACTTTAATTATTAACCGACACTGAAGATGACTTTATTACAAGTCGAAACGTTTGTTATTGTATAATATATTGTTTTATATAATTATATATTATTGACATTGTCATCCAGCATTGTTCGTTATTGCTCTTTAGATTTGAATATTTAATAACTTACGAACATTACTTTGAATATTTACTTTTTATTTTAATTTTCTCCTGCAAATCTTTATTTAATTGTTATTTCTAAAGTTCTTCTCTGATAAATCTCTTGATGTCTCGATAATCGGAAACAGAGATAGATAATCGAAGATAAAATTGGTTTATTCTCTAGAGTTAAATTCGTATAGGATTTTTAATTGTAGCTGCATTGTTTAAATTGTTTTCTCTTGTTTTCTATCTATAATAAAATAGTTTTTTAACTTGCGAAAGGATATAGTATTAAAGCTGATCAAGATTATAGTTGTAAGTCATTCTAAGACGATCAAGATAGAATAATCTTCGTACCTAACATTTATATTTAACATTAATAAGGGATAATAAACAAGAATTATTAATATCGCGTGCCGATAAAGTATATTTGATGTAAAATCGCAGGATGATTCCGCTTGTCTGAAGAAATGTACGATCCTACCTCGCGGCAGCCGGTAATTATGCAAGTCCATAAATTAATTGCACTGAAAGAAGGCACCCTCCGGTAATTAGCGATTTATTTTCCGCATTGAGGAAACGTGCTCGCCGCATTAACCTTTTGCAAGTCAAACCCGTTCCTCTGACTTTCCGCTCGATCTATCCACTGCGTATTCCGTTTTACCGTGTATCCGTCGCGGTATCGCCTTGGAAAACCACAATTACTTATCGAAAGAAGTGTCCTTTCTTCGCATCTGGCAAAGAAAGGACACTTCTTTCGATAAGTAATGTCTCGCAAAAAAAATGTTACGTGTAGTCAATTGAAAGATTTCTATTGTCAATTCCAACACTCTCTCTGCCTTCTTGCCTCCTTCATCAATCAACGTCGAGATGGACAAGAATTCTCGATGACATAAGAAATAATATAAGTCAATGAGAGACTGCGCGTCTCTGACAATGTAATACAATCGCCATAAACTTGTCGTTACACTACGATGCGATTGTCTGCGTTTGTCAAGCGTGCACCGCGAACGCATCGATTGAATTGATCGTTTTGTTCAGTCGCCGGGCGTTACACCCGAAGCGTATCAGTGTCACAAGAAACGGCCGCGCAGGTATGTAGGACGGTTGATCGATCGCCGTGAAAAGATTTAATGGTCGTCAATTAAGGAAAGGATTTACCGCGTTCGGCTCTTTCGTTGATGCGTTTCATCACAGGAAGTGCACCTGCCGCGCGACTTTTTAATTCGTCGCCCTCTTCTGCGATGCGTCACGCGGATTCGTCGTCGGAATTAGAAAGTCATCGACGTGCTGCAGGCAAAAAGGAAGAGAGAAAGAGTGATGCTCTTTCAGGTTCATCACTCTTCTTCTCTCGTTAAATTTCCTGAGCTTTCTTGTATCGTGTGTAATTAATAACAATTCAAACTTAAGCCTCTTTTTAAGAATAATCTAGAGGGTAAAAGGCCAACTAAGAGAAGAACGAGCAAACAATTAGATGACATAAAAATTATAAATAAAACATAACGAATTTATTAAAAATAAGAACATTTCGACTTCACGGAGTCTTCATCAGCAAAAACGGTTTACTAAAATATAATTAAATTCCCCTGTCACATGCTATAAAAAAATCTTTTTTTAAGAATTATTATAAAGAAGAAAAAGTATATAAATAAAAATGAAAAGGAAGACAAACAAGGGCAGAGAAGAGGAGTAATGTGAATCGTAATCACGCGATGAGTACCGTTCGATTTTTAATGCGTACGACATGATAGCGCTCACAAGATACGGCATGTAATGGTACACGGGAGTAATTAAACGGCGTAACCCGCCGCTGTTCATTAAGTCGCGATAACGTAAGTTACGGTACTATAAATTGATGAACGTAAGTAACGCGCGCGATCGCTTATGTCGTAGACACGCGAGCAATTCGAATTAACTCGTTAAATATGCGCCACAGGAATAATACGCGGCCACGGTATCTCGCTTGTACGTATTATTTATGGATCGGTAACGAAAATCTTGTAACAGAATTCGCATTTACAATAGTAATTGGTATTGTATGCAACGAGGGAGCTCGTTGCCCCGTGGGCATACGAATAAATATGCGTGGGCAATGTGAATTATTATAATTGATCGATTATTACATGACGCAGGACGATTAGGCTTACACGATCTATTAAAATATTTATATGCATTATCTGTATTATATCCAGGCTAACTGCCAAAGAGGAACAACCAGTTTAACTTAAGGTTGTTCGCAGCGGTTCAGCGAATAATTTAGTAGCAATTTGTAATTTTCATGTCTTAATTGTAGCAATGTCGGTTTGATTGTGTGGACTGGTACTGATTTGCGTAATAACGTGATAACAAATCGAAACGCGATTTTGCATACAGTTTGTTCAATTAAACGATACCTGTCGACACTAGGCGTAGTTTTTGCTACGATTCTTGCATAAACCAGATTAACAAAATCCCGTGACGTTATCGCAGGCGCTTTAACTTCGAATGCGCAACTCATTAGTGCGCTACACGTGCAAAGATCTCTATCTGCATCCGATTTGCGCGCGCGAGAAAGTTGCTTTACGAAAAAATCGCGCGTTTTTCATCGCTCGGAGCGTGCATCGCCAAGTCATTTCGTATCATAGAGCGATATGGATATCCACAGTAAGTTCTCGCAGAATCTCGATATGCGTGGATAACCCTCCCTTTCTCTCTGTCCCTCCTTCTGTCTCCATCCTCCCCTTTTCCTCTCGCTTGTCGTTCCGTTTAAACGAATACACCGATAATAATCCGTATCGCTAGGTTGGGTCATGTTACGCAAGCCATGACGGCCTTGCATTATAGCATCATAACCATTCATCCTGTCCGTTCACCTGCAATGCGCCACACAATTTGTCCCGAGCGAACGATATCTACGTATAGATACAAGGATATAGAATACTTTACAATCGTCGCGTGCTCTTTCTCGACTAAGCGAACGTTGGAGAACGAGAACTGAGAAAATTGTCACTTCTTTCGATATTATCGTACCGAACTACCGCTTTGTAATTGTAAGTATATTGGTTAGGCTTATTGTTAGTTAGGCTTCTCAGATTTTTAATTTGAGCATTAATTGTTAAAATATTTTGTTTTGAAGATTAACAATGTCAAAAATATTTCGGAAAAATTAATTTAAAATTTGATAAATAGTTAGAAACTGTATACATTTCTTTTGAGATATTTTATATATTTAAATTATAGATATGTTCGTCAATGTGTGTAGGGCAGAACATTGTTCCGTATTGACGGTAAAGTTGCGCCGGTGATGCAAAGGAAATGTTATGATCCGTAAAATCAATGTATCGGTTTCCAATCATCGGTTTGCGCTATATCCACAATTCAGCATTGCTCCGTATGTCAATTTCTGAGAATATTTCTACTTGAATTCAATATTCAATTCTGAAGAATTCAATAAACGGAAAATATGAGGATTTATGGTTTATACATCTTGATTATTATAAAATTTCCAAATTTAAAATTAATCAAATAAAATTTTAAAATTGTATACATGAATAGTGAACATTTTCTTCTTCTCTGTCCGAGAAATCGTAGATCTCGCTAAGACCGGTAAAAGAGATTAACGGCTGCCTTAACCCTTTGCACTCCTATGTCGAGTGTGACTCGACATCAGTTTTTATTTCAGGAGCTCCTTTGTCAAGTTTCACTCGACATTTTTTCAAGTCCAAATCAGTAGATGAAATATAATGAAATATAATTCGGAGTGCAAAGGGTTAATGCTGCCTTAATGCTGCTTTGTGAAATGAGTAAGAGGGGACGTGGTCAACAAAGGAAATGGAAAGCTGCATATTAAAGAATTGATGCGTCACTTTTGCAAAACGAAATCGCGCGGTTTAATTCGAGCTATAGCGTATTCGCAAACCGGAAACGCGTAGCCTACAAACTCAGTAGCTCGTAGACAATTGGTCTGTCGCAAAACGGTCGAGGACAACGAAAGAGGTCGGCCGAAGATGGTGATTGTGTCCTAGATCCATCCCGATTATCGATACAATCGGAAAATGGCATCTAATAATTTGAAATCGCGTTTGCATATAATTAAGTACATATATAATTAATCGATATTTCTTCGCGATTGATTTTTGGTCGTTTATTACGAGTTGCTAATGTCGCCATTAGTCTCGCTGCCACGACATATTTGCCGGTTAAAAGGATAACAAGCCGGATTCGCTTAATAAACCCTATAAATTTTGCCTGTCGCTGCATTAACGGCTATTAGAAAATCGTTGTCGGATCGGCTACATTATCGTCATTGATACTTTCGTTATTCCGTAATAAACGAAGGATCGCATATTGCGCAAACGTTGTGCGTTTCAATAACATCTAATGATAATTTATTTATTTGTTAGGACGAATGAATCTCGTGAAGTTCGTCAAGTCAGTCAAAGTACAATAAATCCTTTGTCACAAAGTGACAAGTTTCTCTCTAAACGTACATCTCACATGAAACACTTGATTATATTAACATGTATACTTTGCTATTCAAAATGATACATCATATGCCCTCTTCTTTCTTGATTTCACGGATCGTAACTCTGCAGTTTATTGAGTAATTTCTGAAAGGACAAAATATTATACAATATTATGAGGAATTATAACTTGAAAGAATTTGTATCATTGAAATACCATAGGCAAAATTTATTTCTTAGTTTTTATCAATAATTAATTCTCTCATATACAGAAAGCGACAGCTTCGATCCACCGTGCAATTAACGCGACGCATTAATGATAGGCGAATGATGTCGAGTTAATACTTCATATAATTGATTCTTAAAATAGCATTTTGGAACGGGTTCTCCTCGACAGCTGGTGCAGAACCGATAACGCAATCGGCGGAGTAAATAAATCTGCTGCCCTGCGTCTGCAATGTGTCATTAGGATCGAGTCACCGATTGGTTGCATTCAAGGCGTTCGTCGTAAAGCCGACGAAATCCTGCTTCGTTAACGTGCCTCTTAATTGCAAATCATTCTGTGTATATTTGCCACTTACATACCGGCTGGTGGTCGTCGTGAATTGTCTAACTATTCCACGCATGAGTAGTTCACAGCGTAGTTCGATCCGATTTATATTCTTTCATCCTTCTTGGTTATTGCGTGTTGCGTATTGCACTCAAAAGCGTTGGTCTTGTTGTATAATTGTTTCAAGTTTGCCATGAGTGTCGTGAGCGGGAAATATGTGACTGTCATTCTTTTTCGTGAAGAATTTTCTTTTACGTAGTTTTCGTAAAAAATTATTAATTAAACTACACCATCTTCTCATTCTTATTAAATAATATGTAATTAATGTTGAATGCAAAATTTTTAGAACATTTTTTTTTAGATAGAGGTAGAGATAAAAATAATCGTATAATTTCAAATTTTTAAAGATCTTTACAAGGTCGTCTGGTGTTTCCTGCGACGTGAAAAATATCTAAAAGCGTCCACTCATGGTAGAAACGTTAATATCTGTAGTTAATATCTGATAATATCATTAATTATTGGTGGTACCGTCGCTACGCGATGCGACTGAATTCGTTAACTGATGCGACCTGATTAAATATTTGGAAGGAGAGACAAGGAGTGACGTAAGTGGAAGCTCACAATCGACGTCAGCCGGAACGCCCTCGGAATCCGCAATGGGACGCAGTGATACCAAGCCATCGTTGTTTCCTTCCACGAATATTTCTCGTTCGAATATCGAGATTTTTCAATTCCATCTTACGTAACGCGTCAATTTGTCAATCGCGATTGGAATCAGATTTATGAGATAGAGCGCTGGAGACACGCATGAAATTTTCAGTGCATCATAATTCGAGGTCACGAAATACGAGGGACGAAATCGATCGGCTTTTTATGATAATTACAAGGAGGTAGATGAGGTAATAAACTTGTTACCATAATATGACAGCTTAATGTAGATTTATATTGGAATTTCTGAGAATATTCATCTCTCGAACATGATAATTTAAATTGGATTCATTTTTTTGCTTGATGTATCTTTTTTACATAATACTATCAACATTCTGCGGTAAAGTATTGTATAATTATATGATAAGTTACATGATTTATCAACACGACATTGGTATTTTGCTAAATATACCCCGTCAATTTTTACACCTTTTTATTTACGTTCTGTATGATACGACAGTTTCTCCGTAATACTTGCAGCTACGCAGCCATGTGCGACGCATGTCACAACTACCGTACGGATATTATATCTTCTCGTTGACGAACATATTTGCGTTCGGCACGACGTAACGTTCCGCGCAATGGATTATTTAACACCTCGAGATACGACGAGTAAAAAAAATTCGCGTCGTCTTACATCATCGAGAAAATTCCGGCCGTGACAATCGTAAATGGTTGCATTGCGTACGCTTGTTAATTTAACGAGTGTTCCGTTTAAATCGTCCGTTGAAGGAAAACACGGCTTTTCAGCGGTCCGTGACCAAGAATTTCACACGACGCGGCCGTGTTTTATTACACATTTGCAACCGGTAAATAATTTTTCATCGCTGCGAGCGTCAAAAGCACTGAATGTGGGCGGGCCGATGATATACGCAGATGATATGCCTCTAAATGTTTACCCGAAAATCTTCAAGAGCGTGTGAACTGGAAATATCCAAATATTCAACAGATTTCGCACATAATGATATCTTTGATCAAAATTTGCATGGCGGATTAACATTCTACGACGCGATTCGACATTCTCGCTGATGCTTTTCTCTGAATATAAAACGATCTTGCTCATCAGAATTCCTAGAAGGGATTAAAGCGCGTACAAACTGGACGACACACTGTGGTTTCCCAACTGTTCGAACAATTTGTCTGACATGTAAATGTTGAATTTCAACAGTCGTAACTGATTGTAAATACGGACATGTACATGATGCTTGGATCTGGGTCGATCTTGGGAACCAGTAAAACACGTTCTTGGAGTTAGATCGGATCTCCCATAGACATCCTGTATATTTAAGGTGATCCGACTCGGCGATAAGAGAGAGTGATCGATAGCGTGACCAGTTTAATGTCCGTTGCAGAGAAAATTTCGATCTTCGAACTATCAGGAAACGATTCAAAATGAAGCCGACTCAGGAAACTATTGATAAAGGTGATGATAAACAAACGTGATTACCGAAGCATAGACCAAAGTGGATCGCATTTAATAAGAAGTCAAGTAAAATCATCAAAAAATGATAAATTATTTAAAAGTGTAAGTCGAATCTCTTTTGAAAACGAATTAAAAAAACAATTTAATAATACGTAATCTACACGTGTTGTGGAAAAAATATAAAAATAAGAAATACGACGAGTATACGGGCAGCAGGAGGAGAAGTGTTTCTCAGTTTCCAAAGAGAAGGGTAGCTATCTGTAGAAAATCTAAAGAGGTAGCACTTCTCGCTGCTCGCTTTCTCGCGATAAACATAATTAATTGCTGAGCACGTTCAGCACAATTCCTCATATCGAGACGCGCAAAAATAACAATGAGATGGAACACCTTCCGTGCCACCGCTGCCAGGTCAGGAAACAAACGGAACATGCTCTCGGCGTCGTAAATCGGCCTCGATGACTCGATAAGCGCGTGCGCGTGCGCATAAAAGCGCCGATAAACTGATCGACGACGATCATCGATACCCCCGGCTAATGATCGCTTCCGGCGGGGAATATCGGCGCGCCGCGCGCTCATTGATAAATGATTACGTCAGTGACGTCGCGCCGTTTGCTGGGTGGTCACCTCGTGAACGCCCAAGGACACGCGTGTTCGCGTGTTGTGTCGGCGTGAGATATGCAACCGCGATATACCATTGGACCAGCCGCGATCAATATGAAGCGAAAGCCGCTGCACACGGCGCGTCATTTTGCGACACCACGCTGGCGGATCGATCGATCTGCCGGCTTATCGGCTGATTCGATCGATAACGTGCGCAGGAGGAGAAAAAGGGAGTCACGGGTATCGCGATCGGGCGGATCCATCGATCGCAGGCGTGTACCTATACACGGCGGGACAATAAATCGTCGGCGACGCCGACGGGGACGTCGCTTTGACGGCGTTGAGGAATTGAATCAGGACTCGTGTACGCCACCAGGTGGTTCTCCAACTTCTTTCTACGTTATAGTCAGTATCAGTGTATATGCAAAAATAACTTATGTTGATATACATGAAGAATTCTATTTGTGCCAGCATATTTAAAAATTGGATCAAAATTGTCCTTTAGATATATATAGATATATAGCTAATTTTAAAAAAGTTCAAATATACTCGACAGCATACTTATCTATCCTTTTATTTTGTCGCTTAAAGATTTTATTGACTTATTTAAGGGTTCAAGATAAAAGTAATGAATTCTCTTAATGGTTTTTCTCTGATACTTCCGTATATTTTCCTTATATAATGAATGCGTCTGACAGTTTGGAGGGTTTGATCTTCTAAATTAATTCGTAGAACTCTTCATTTCTTAATTAAGCTATAAAACACGCACGACATATAATTATTGGATGGAAATTAAGTAAGATTGCGCAATGATCGTAAATACACCCGAGAGGTGAATCGTAATTTCCTTTATAGGAACAATTTTATTATTTGATAAAGAAACACAAATCTCGCACGCTTGCACCTCTTCCTTCCAGTCGAACTCGACGTTTCGAAAGTTTTTGCCCGAGATAGGAGAAAAGAAGTCGCGCATCTCTCTGTCAGATTTCTGTCGGAGAAGTGAAACGAGCTCGTTTCATAATAAAGGACGCTCCTTCAATGTGGAGGAATTGGGGATTTTAATGCGCGCAGTTATCTCTGCTTTCTAATTCGAGCGCGAGACGCTTGTGAAAATAATCCCTTTCACTGCGTTGTCAAGTAAATAACCCGCCCTTTCTGAGATCATGACTTTACTTTCGAATGTCATGTGTACAAATGAAGAAATTTAAGAAAGATAGAACTTGTAAAATTGATGATTTCTTAATATGAAGCTATGAATTGGTGGAGATTCTAAAAATCATTTCATTCCGCAAATTTTCATTTAACTAGAAAAAACTAACAATAAGAAGTTACGAGACTTTAGCGATTCGTGTTACGTAGATAAACCGGTGATCGTTATGTTTGCAATGTGCGAATCGGTCAACAAACGTGCGACCTTTCCTTCATTACGCCGCGAGCAGAAACGACTTTCTCGTGAGGAAAAGCAAGGTTTCCCGAGCTGGTAATTGATCTTACACGAGCGACTCCGCGTTTTTGTTCAGCGTGACTCAGCGCGACTGTCGTTAAAAGCGACTTGAAAAACGAAGTCGAGCGGTTTTACCTGCTCCCTGCGGCCTTGTTAACGAAACGATGGACGTCCACTGAAACCCATCTTGGCACGACTTCCGAGAATTTCGTTCCACTCCTACTAATTATCGGAGGCGTTCTATAGTCTCTCGCCTTTTGGTTCGGAGATATTTTTCTCCGCGAAAATAATTCAAACCAGATTCAGTTTTTTAGCTGAGTTTAGTGCTTCAAAGAAAAAAGAAAAATCAGTTGATTGACTTTTACTTTTTGTAGGAAATAACGATCTATGTTTGGTATTAAAATTTCTAAAAATTTTATATTTGACTGTCTTATCGAAAGAAAAACGCTCTGTTCGAACTTTTCCTCTATTAGAAAAAACAACATTTTAATTAAATATTTTAAGAAGAAAAAATGTTAAGGAAGTGATAAAATCTACATCTTTTTCTTTCTATGATGTACATATAAAATGTTATATATATGTGTGTATGTGTGTATACAATATATATTACAAGACCGCGATTATTTCTTGCTTTTAGGTTCGCGATATCGTAGAGGAATGCACATGCCCGACACAATTTCCGATGATCCACGTAGCTGAGGGCAAGTATCGAATCGGCGACACCAAAGTCACGATCTACGTCCGGGTTTTGCGTAGTCACGTGATGGTGCGTGTCGGCGGTGGATGGGATACTCTCAGTCACTATTTGGAGAAACACGATCCATGTCGATGCAGGAACTGTAAGTATCGCACCATGTTTAAGTTCTTTTTGCTAAACGAACTGCATCATAGTGAATTCACCAAATTTTGTCATTTTTTTCAGCACATCGCTCGATGGTGTCGGCGAAGCTCATTCAAAAAGCCGGTGGATCCTTTGATCTAGGCAACGCGCAAGTGCATTACGAACGGTGTGTACCTGCCTTTTTGATTACTTTTTAAATTATAATTTACAATTTAATTATAATTTACAAATTTATTTATATTATCAAAATTATACGGTGTCAGAAATTTACATATCATTATATTTGATCTCGCTGAATTGTTTTTAGATTAATTTAAAATAATTTTTTTAAACATAATTTAAACATAACAGAATTTTTATCATTTTGGAACTAGTACTTTTTATTTAAAATTCAATGCTAATCAGTACAATCATGATTATCGTCAATCGATACGCCTATCTCTATATTTTGAATGTAAATATTATACTATCCTATGTTGAGTGTAAATACTATACTATATTTATAAATTCGATGTTGCGTTAGATGGCGGAACGGTGGATATTCTATCGCAAGTCACTCTGTATAGGGTAGTAAAATACATAGATGCATAAACATCGTTGTGCATACATTATACAGCTTACAGTACCGTCCATAAGAACATTAGATTTACATGAAAGAGAAATAAGCTTTAGTGAAAGCGGACTATGCCGTAGTGTGTTGTACTTCCTCTAACGAGAAATAAGGGTGAGATAAATTCACTCAACGTTGGTGATTTTTCCTATAAATCTCTCCGATCTTATCTTAAGTTCGCGAACTCACGCGGGCGATATTGTACACGTCGTGACATTTCGTCGCCATCGCGGAAACTGAAAATTCCCCGGTCAGCACGACCCGGTAACGACCGACATCAATTCCGCCGTAACGTCTGGTCATTGTTTTCGCCACTAGATCATCACCTCCGAGAACCCGACGGAGTTCCGCGTCGAGTGTCGGCTCGGTGCAGAATCTACAATCGGCGCAGCTGCACGCACCACCCAGAAGCATTTCCAGCAATCGCTCGCGATCGCCCACACCTCACCGGCCGACAGCCGGCAGCAAGCAACAGCATCAGCAGCAATCGTGCGACGAGCAGAAGAAACGCTCGAGAAGTCCCACGCCACATAGGAAATTGCTGGTGAGCCCGAATCACCAGACCGACTTGGCGAAGCAGAGATCAAGGTCACCGACGCCTAGGGCGAGCCTGAGATCGAGAAGCCCGACACCGCGGAAGAACACAGACTCGTCCAGAAGAAATGCCAACGAGGAGGCGCGGTCGCCAACGTATCACGGAAAACTACAGGAAAACGGCCGAGTAAGTCTTTTTTATTCTACAAGAGAATCATATTTTTATTATTTTATTAGAGGAACTCAATATAATTTTTAGAACAGAGACCGCCTTAAATTTTAAATATACTTTAGAAACCTTGTGAAGACAAAGTGAAATTACTTTCCGTTATATTACTTCCCGATAAAATCTCTAGAAAGTCTTCGTGATAATTTCCTCGACTGCTGCTCGTAATTGTTCAAGTAAAAATATATAAAAAAATTGGAATGAGAAATTGAAGGGATTAAAGAAAAAAAATTGGAATGAGAATTGTTTGTGCTGTTTAGGAGAGCGGTCTTAAGGTGCCAGGCGAGTTCACGAAACGATACGTCGTGGAGGGCGGCGTGGCACGTCGAGCCATTGAAAGGGACGACACACCGAAGTACGAACCGTCCATCTACAATTACAAGTGCAGCGAAGATTCGAGCGGCAGCCGCAGCCCGACGCCGAGCAAGGAGGAGCAGCCAGCTCTCGAGACTTTTGGCAAGGACACCACAGCGAACACCCAGAAGTCGCCACATGGTGACGGAGAACACTCGGACAACTGCAGCGAGGTGTCCGACGAGGGTTACCGCAGTCTTGGTGCCGTTCAGTCGTCCACCGCCAACGGGAATTCCGCCAGCACGCAGGGCTCGCCCACGGTTGCCGATTGTCAAAGTAGGTGGATACTATATTCTTGATATCGCGTTCCGCACGGGATTTAATCAGCAACCGCGCCGCTCCGTATTTCGCAACGGCGAAAGTAAAACATTCATCCTTTTATGTATGTATATCCGAGACACGGTCCCATCTTATCCAACGATAAAATTGATCGTTTCTGTTCGAGGAGATTGATAAGAGGTCTCGCGACGTTCGTTTTCGCTGTCGAGTGAATATGGTGATCAGACTCGAGTGTCCGACGCGCGCGCTTGGACTTGCCATCATCGGCGAGCGAGTCATCGAAATTAATAAGGGTGTAAAGGGACGAGGAGGAGGAGGAGAATGGACAGGGAAGCAGAAAGAGAGAGAGAGAAAGAGAGAGAGATGTAGATGTACGCCGCGCTTGACGAACAAACGCGCATTGTGCGGCGAACGATGGAGGCAATGTCGCGTGTCGGAGTGAGGGACGAAAAAAAAAACTCGACCGATGCGAATCGAGAGATTAAATTCGATTAGGCGGCGGAGGAGCGAGGAGGTGCTTTGTGCGCGAAAATAGAGAGAACGAGATCGTACGCTCACAAGCGGAATTTAATACTTCGCCGCGCGCGTGACGTTTATCTCCGCCTGTCGATCGCGGGTATATTGACAACGACGAATTAATTCGTCCGTAGAGGCGGTACTTTACGCGACGGTAGATACGCGAGGCGATAAATTTTCTTTGCTGAGAGGAAAGAAGAAGATAAAACACACAGAGAAAGTTGAATTTTTTTATATGAAAAAAAAACAGACAATCGTGATGTATATTAAAAATAAAATCCTGAAAATCGATCGATCTTTTGCGCGTTTTTTCTTAAAGTGTGTCAAGTTGTTTCTAATAAAGGGCAATGCCACAGTCATAAAGGAAGGATTTATTTATATGAATTCTTTGTTTCTTCAATTAACTCTTTCTCATAATCTTTTGCTAAAACCATGTATAAATATAATCGACACGTCTATTTAAGGGGAGTCTTTAGAGATTTTGTCAAAGATAATGGCAGCGATTTATATTATCTTACGGTGTATCTTCTCGTGATGTAAAACAATTTGTCAAACTAAGAAGTAATTCGATAACGAGCAGAAATTGTGAAGATCCGAAGTCTTGTTGGTTCATACCATTTAAATGAGCGGGTAAAAGGCTGTCTCATCTCATCCTGCACGATGAAAGTCTAGTTTGCATCTCCAGCTCGATCGAACTGTCGCATAAATCCCACGAAATTTACATACAATGTGCACAAATTATCGAGAATTTATACGAATTTACGTACGTACGCCACGCGTATATACGTTTTACCGTATATTTGAACGTCTCGCATTAATTACGTGTCATTGACGTGGGATCGGACGAGCCTTTATCGATTCATCGAGATCGTCCTGTCAGTGGTGAACATGACAAAGACCTCGCATATGGGATTAATTCGAGTAGCTCGCCCGAACTCGTGTCTCGCGCGTGTTCGAACATATTCGAGGACACCGTCTCACGAATTATTGTACTTGAGACTCTGTACAAATCGTCCGCGGGTGCCTGACCCGGCATTTGGACCACCCTGCGAATGATTAATATTCAATAAAGTACCACGGGCACGCAGAGCGCGTTGTAAAACCGTGCTCTGCCTGGGCTGACATTTAGCCGGTGCTACGATCGTCGATTATGCGAGGGATCGCTCGAAACGTGGGCGATCTCCAACAACCTGTCCTCGGAACAATCGCCGCCGGTCGATCCTCGATAACACTCTCGTCGTACGCTCTCGCCTTGAACACACGCGAGCGTTCTTGTACTCGAGGCACTCGACTCACTTGACGCAGTTGACGCATTGCCGCAAGTGGAAAAAGTTCGCGGCGGCCAGCCGCGGCACGACGCGACCCGCTTCGATCGTCCCGATGCTTTTCCTCGTAGCAAGTTGCACGGACTGGAACGACTTAGCTTAACCCGATGACCTGGATGCTATCCGCGAAAACAACAACTTTTTCAAGTAAAAAGTTATTAAAGTTCGATTCGAAATTTGTGGCGATAACAGGGTATTTGTTTCTGACAAAAACTTGGAATTATGTGTTTGCAATCAAAGTTAAACTGCTCTCTTTGTTTAAAATTTAGAGTATACTTATATATATTATTGTTCTGATTTATTATTAATTATTTTCTGTTGTCCATTTCTTAAAAAAAAATTCTGATTTCATTATTAGTGAACTCGAACTATATCTCCTTTTATCGGTTATCATATTTAAAGATTGTTATCTCAACAATCAATAGAAAAAATTATTTGTTTGTGTAGATAAGCAAACGATAAATTGTATAACGATAATTATGATATCTAGTTATCTTATGATTTTTTGATCAAATAGAATTATTATAATATAATTGCAGAAAAATTATCACTACATCAGATTACAAGAATCATCATATAACTTTAAATTTTCTTACTAACATTTATATTATGTATTTTCTCGCGCGTTTATATATTTCTCTCATCTATTTAAATATTTTTACATGTTATCTTCAATATATTCATTTTTTCGTCTGCAAATTATTTGAAATAAGAATTTAATAATTTATTTTTGTAAAACTAATTCGTGGTGTTATATCGTTTTCACTCTTCATCCTTCATTCTTGATATACGATCGAGATGAACTTTCGCGTCATATTTCGCGAGAAATGAAAGGACGGTCCGAAAGCATTGAAACGTCTTGTTGAAATTTTTTTTAAATTAAAGAATATACATAAATATGAGCTTTAGCTTTCACTGTTCTGTTTTATCCATATCAAACATTTATCTCGTTATTCCTATTTTTCTTATTATTTTTAGATTAGATCGTATCTTAATTCCACTCTTTCTCAAATATTTATTGCGCTATTACTTGAAGACATGTGTATGTGGGTATATATGACCTGTAAATGTATGTAAACGTCCGCGGTATACCGGGCTTGAGTTTGTGAGTTTGCTAAGCTTAAATGACTGTGCGGATCAGTCATCCCGGATTTTATTGCGGGATTTTATTGAGATTTACGCGAAGTCGCTGGAGGGCGCTCTCCAATGGCTCGTTCATTTACATCATTTATATCTCTAATTTATGCGACGGCGCTAGAGCACGCGTACATTTCGAAAACGTGCATCGAGGCACTTGACTCGTTTTAATGGCAATGAGATGTGCACGCAACATGTTCTCTGATGCGCGTCAGCACGTTCACGATACCGAGCGTTTCGCTTCGGTTTCGAAGGCGTTCACTCGGGCAAGAAAACTTCTCCTTGGCATCGAGAGTAAAAACAAAATCACGCGACGATTAAGACAAGCAGGCGAGACAACCGTGAAAGTTTATTAAGACCGTAACTACGAAATCTTTTTTTAACGCTTTAAAGATTAAATTGATTGTTGGAAGGTCGTCTTGGAAAATTTATAATTATTATCTTCTAGTTACTTTAATAATTGTGTGTTTACTCTTTCAATGTTATGAATTATTAACAGATCAGAGTAAAAAATTTAAAAAAGATACAAAGTTACAAGAAATTAGTATCTCAGTTAATTTTAAAGGATGCTTGTTTGTCGCGTCTTACATGAAATATTGTCGAGAATGGAATCTGGTAACGGTGTGCAATTTTTTAAGGCAGCAAAAAGAATTTCACAATTTCACTAAATTCGTTATAACGTTTTCTGAGCGTGTCGTCGTTATCTGACAATACTCAACGTAACACGGTAGCCACTGTGCGATAGCTGCTAGATGAGATAAAAAGATTAATTTCTCTCGTTATGTTTTGTTTTACCAGTAAAGTCTCACTTATTCTTATATTACGGTTAATATTTCAGATGTAAAACCGATGTTTTCTGACTATCCTACTAGTGAAATTTTTTACAGATGGGAATAAATTCGCTCTTAGAAATTGAATCTCTTTTGTGAAAATAAAACTGTCGGTCCAATGATATAGATGAAAGATTCAGAAATGTTAATTCCTATAAGGCAATCTATAATTTTCTCGTTATAAACCATTAATATCGTAAGTTACGCACTTACATTTCTTATATGCTATAAACGTCTCGTACGATATCAAACGGACCATGATATCGAACCTAATATTAAAGCAAGAACGTCAACGTAGGTTTCTTCAATAAATTCACTTCGTAATTCATTTGCGTAATTTTAATAACGAGTTCCAAGGACTCGTTAGATCGATGAAGGTTGAATCCGGTTTGACCAGCAGCGTGTTACTAGGACGAGATCTCGAAATAGATTTTCGATTCTCGGATTTTAATTACAAGTTACGATCGGTGCTTATACTCACTGTAGTTCAACAATCTCCAACCGGACGCGTTAATATTTATGCGAAGGTATTTGCTTTCGGTTTACTGACCGAATTAAAAAACGCAATGGGTTATCGAAAATCTGATCGACTCTTCTAAATGAGAATTAAATTCAACGTGATCAGCGAACCGTATTTAGTGATGTCGTTCCTTTCTTTCAGAGTTAGCGAAGAAGATTTTTATGATTACCATTTTCTCATTTATACGTTTATTCTGACAGAACGAATCGTCGTTATTCTATCATTCTTGCGTGACATCGATACATGAATTTAAAAAATCTAATTTCTCCTCTTCGGCGAAGAGAATGAACTTTCTCTGTGGTTTAGATGTGGGTGCATACAAAATGCACGAAAATGAAATGTGGGACAAAATGCGATGACATTATTTCATGAGAGAAACACGAAAATCGAGATTCTAATTTTATATAGCAACATATATAAGTTCACAAAATATGTAACCAAATTCAATATTTTATGCAGGATATGCAATCCTTATATAAATCCTTTCTAAATTGTGCAAATGTTGTGTGTAGAAAAATTTACAATGTTTTGTTTATCATTGATCCCTTTCAGTTGATAGGTAAAAATTATTTTTAAAACTTGATAATAGAAACTATACATGTAATCCATGTCGAAATAATTGCTGAACTCAATGTTAATATTGGTAAATATGTGAATATATATTATATAATGTAACATGAATTATGAGAAGTCAGCGGAATATAACGGTGACATCTATATAAAATTTTACATAACGAGTTACGTAAATATTGTATAGAAAAATCCAAGCTCGTATTACATAAAGCAGAAAATTTATGGTAACCATTCCTGGAAGTTCCGATGAAAGATTTCATTTCTTGGATTTTATATTTATCTTTGTGCGACGTTTGGTGCAAATTGAGAGGACCAACACTCTCAATTATGTCAGGCCCTATTCTTTTACCTTGCTAAATGTGTTAAACGGAGAGATTGATTAATTCGAACGTTTATATCTTTCGACTTCTAAATCACACGTGTTCGTGAAAGTTGATACTTCGCGATAATAAAAAAAATTCTGCTCGGTCCAGAATATTGTCGATTGTTTTGCGCGTGCTTGTCGAAAATGTTGCTGTAACAACGTGCTAATAGGTTGTTACACAGAAACGACGAGATTGGAAATTGCTATGGATGCTAATTATAAAATTGTGTAACGTTTTGCTTATATAACTTGTGGTTTTTAGTTTTTTAATGATGTAGGAACTGAGACATTTTTTAGATAAGATGATTAATTAACGAGCCTTACGCGCCTGGAGTTCATTAATTTTAATAGACGTTATAATTACGTTATAATATATAATAAATATAATAATAATAATAATAAATTCATGATAGTAATAGTAATGCTATGAAGATAATATAGTACTATGGAGGATTTGCGTTATGTGAGAATAATAAAAACATTAAAGTTAATTTTTCAGAAAAAGAAAAAGAACTGATTTCGTTTTTATCTATTATATCAGTATTTGTTGAAATTATTGAGTCTTAACAGTTAATGTCGAAATAACGAAATAGCTAATTAATCATGGGTTTTAAGTTCTAATGTCAAACAGGCGTCTTCCCTTTTTCTGTTTCAGAGCAACCTCTGAAAGCAGAACCCGAGGAAAGATCCGGAGTGGAGACTGATAGCATCGAGACTGGATTGCGCAAGGTAGTCCGGAAAGATAGGCTAGTGAGCCCCTTACGAGTCTCATCCCCGTCCAGGAGCGTGACGTCTTCGTCGACAGGCGACAGGACTCCCCGTGCCGGTTCTATTGTGCGAGAGAACAGTAACTTATCTAAAGCGTCGTCCGGCAGCAAGACACCTAAGGACAGCAATTCCAGTCCAGAAGGTAGCCCATTGAACCGAGGAGGTTCGATTCGCAACAAGGCCAACGGAAGCTACGGAACGCTACGAAAGTTAACACCGACAGGGAGTCTCAGCAAGGTGTCATCACCGACAACCACACCCAAGTCCTCCAAAGCGCCAGTCGGCAGTAGTGCCACATGGAACGGCCGACAGACCAGGCGGCGAGCTAGCATCCAGACGGACACCTTCTTGGATCCAAGATCCACGCCGGCCACGTGTGCTACGACGCCGAGCTTCTCACGAAAGAGTCCGGGTAGACAGAGCCTGCAATCTCGGCCAAACCCGAATTTCGGTGTTCAATATGACAGAAATGGCAGGAGGATCAAGACCTCCGCCACGGGCACCGCTTCCCTTCAGTCGTCGCCCACTAAAGCGACGAATCCATTACTCGATCAGATCTTGCAGAAACTGGGCAACTTGAAGGATGAGCGTCAGATGGTGCAGAAGTTGCAGGGCTTCCTGAGGGATTACCAGACCAGCTCGACTGACGGTGTCGCAGATATAGATTTTGCCAAAGTGTGGGTGGATAATAACGGTGCGATGACAGTGCCCCAGGACGTTCAGGTATCGGTCAGTCCTAGAAAGGATCCGAAACCCCAAGAAGGATGCTCAAGGATACCGGTACCTCGTGCCCTCTCCTACAAGAGACCAATGTCCGTGGCGTCGGACAGCGTTTGAGGGTGGTTCTTCTCTTTCGAGGATCGAGATACACCAGGTAGCCTTCGCGTGTTAGGCTAAGTTAGACTGATCGAGTACATATTGACATCAATGAGAGCAATTAAGCGCGCGCGCGTAAGTAATTGCGTTTCTCCGTGTTTGATTCTTGATTCGATTTGATAGTTAAGGTCGGACGTCTTGATTACTAAGGATAGGAACATGTTTTATAGCTGGACAGTTTAATGAAAAAGTATTTGAGGGATTCTCAAAGATTTATAGCTTACAGATTTATAGAAACAAAGAGTAAGAAGGAATCGAGAATGTACGATGATGAAGACTGAATTCATTACATACTGATTATTTTTTGTAGGGTGTCATAAAATGTTTTCATGTCAATATTAAAGAAAAAACGTTAAAAAGAATTTTTAATTACATTACTTAATACTTTAGTTTTTGCTTTTAATAGAAATTGTTTTAAAAGAAATTGAAAGAATTTGAAAGAAATTGTTTTAAATTGTACAATTTTTTAGAAAAATCAAAATGCTTCTTTATGCAAAAATTCGACTTTTTACAAGTATAGATTATAAATTAATTATTTTTATAAGTTTAACAAGTAAGATTCCATGAAGTTCTGACTCAAGGATTTGAAATTTAAATTGACCAAAATCAGATGTTTTAAGATTCCAAAAATTGAGAATCTAAACTTTCACTTTTCGATATTGTGAAGTTTAAACCTCGAAAAATTTTAATAACATTGCCTGTCATTTAAATGTTTTATGTTTTACGCTCGAGTTACCATCATAGTATAAATAGTTCGATGCTTAGAATGCTCAGGTTGCTTTCTATTTTTGCTCTTCGCCTATACCTTCAACGACTATCATCGCAGATCGAAGACGTCCGACCAGAGAGGAACTTAACGGGCCTTAACGGTACGGGGTCAATCAGTTAGTAGTTCTTAGTAGTCACGTATCAGGGTGGTGCTTAGATGGTGCTGAAGGATGAAACGATGTTTACGATAGACTATGAAGTGAAAGAGAGATAGATAGAAACAAAAGGAGGGTCGGAAATTCGGAATGAGTCGGAAATTCGCCTCGTGAACGAATTTTCAGTTGATCAATACGGAAAAAAGTGGACAGCTAGCTATGGCGAGTCTTGCGTTAATGACTTTCCAATTGATTCACTTCCAGTCATTTAATTGCATCTTATATGCTATTGATTATTGGCCTTAAAACAATAATCCTTAGATTATCACGTTTAAAATAAAAAAAAAACAGTAATTATTTACTGCATTGTTAAACAATTATTGTTGAGAATATACATCGAAAATTCTGATGATTTTTTGAATCCTACAATCTTTTATGTAACGAATCGAAGTGTAATACTTTAAGGATTAATATGATCGATGGACGATGCCGATCTCCAAGATCTCACGTGATCGGAAAATGTATAACAATCGTCGAAGGAGCGTAGGAGTTATACGCTCAATTGTTTTCACCGTTCTCGATCGAATAACGCCTAATCATTTTTATTTGAGCAATTATATAGTTTATCGGATATATTTATCAAAGATGATTTATTATACGTTAATGACTTCGCTGAAGATGAATGGAAGAAAAGAACGAGAGAGAGAGAAGGAATTGATTATGGACATTGAAGATTGAATAAGAAATCCTTCGAGTGAAAAATCAAACAAACCCCCTTCCCCCTCCCCGTCTGCTCAATCTGGAGCTGATTGTATTGTGTAGATAGCGACGTGTGTCGTCGGACTAATGCCATTCCAGTTTAACTGTTTTTTATACCAAACGCAAGCGTAGCGCCAAGTTTTTTACCAAGTGTCTTAGTAACAGATTAAGGCGAAGAGAGAGAGAGAAAGGTTTATTTTGTCGACGAGTAAGCATGGAAGAGGGATATTTTTTAGTATCGCAGTATGTAGTGGACGGTCATGACGGCTGGGACGAGTGGGAACATTTCCGATGTTCGGACGATGATGTCGATCTTTTCCGTTTGTTTCCGTCGCCGGAGCTTTTTAGGGAAGTCTTCTTTAATTGTCCACTAGATTAGATCGATCATTCGTAGGAAAGCGCAAGAATCGAGGTGAGTATCCCGATATAGCCGCGACGGACTCGAGTCGTCTTGCCTTATTCGGAATTTGAGCGATTTCCTATGTATACGCGTAAATAAATAATTTGTCGTGTCTTGTACACGCGTGTTGTACGCGAACTAACATTGCCTGTAAATATCTCCGCGAACAGTTTTCGGTGAGAGAATCCTTTACCCGGCTTATAATTATTAAATTGATCTCTAGTCTGTAGACAGCCATTGTGTGTACCACTTAGTTCGCTTCGAAAGGGCTTGCGATTATGTCCAGTGAATGTACACACACACATACACGTAACGGATGATCGGTAAAACACGGCGGGCTTACCTGCGACTGGAGTTCGGTGCTGCGCGGAACAAGGCGTTCCATTCTTGTGTAAATATAATGAATGCGTTGTTGCAGAAGCATATCTTGGTTTTTTAAGTGTAAAATATATTTCTGCTAAGTTAAGTTGACTTAACCCTTCGATAATCATCGTCGCGACTAACACGAGTTATATTTGTTGTATCTCGTTAGTTACGAAAAAAAAATAATAATAATACGTATTTTTATATTTGAACTTCTCGATACGTAGAAAACGCTAGCGTAGTATACGGAAAAATCCTTCGGACGCTATATTAGAAAAAATCAAAAGTCGCTTAAATAATAATGCAGTCGATGTCGATGTTATGTGGCGTACACATATTCCATGAAGATTCTTGGCATTTTTCACGGAGAATTGAGTATCCGTCATTGAAGGGTTAAGTATGCGAGATACTGACTATTACCGAACATCATTTTCCGCGAAAATCAGAGGTAACTGGAGAGATTCGTTCGTATGCACGCGCGTAAACATGAGATATTTATCAAGATCACAATTTTATCCAGAAAAAAATAATACCTTTCTCAATCCATCTTTTTTTAAAACGCCAATTCTTTAAGTTTCGTAATTCGATTGATGTTATTGTCACTTGTGTATTTTTCGATATTGAGATAGAAGGACATGTGGAACAACATGAAAACTATATTTGTTCACACATTGGGAAAAATTATAATTATAATTGAGCAGTGCAATATCACAGTGAAATCTCGAGTATTCGTGCATCGGTATTCAATAATCCAATCGATTCGAGACGATCATTCCAGACAGTCTCTGCGTTTTCGCAGAAAATGAAATTGCGCTCGGCTGAACTTTGCTTTTCTTAAGAGTCATAGCATCGTAACAGCGTACCAGAATGACCTGGTGATAAGAGAAATATTACTCGTTTCCTCGTGACAGCGCGCAATGTCTTAGGCGCCGGACGGCTAATCCTTAGTCTTAAGCTTTTGTAACCCCAGCGATTTCACGGTCGTGCGTTAACGATTAGCAATATCGATGATTATCCCAATATTAATATCATTATTGCAGCTATTGCTATATGATGATGGCGATTACGATTAGTATTATTATTACGATTATCATCATCAAGAGGATGATTAATGAAGATTAATTGCTATTATTATTATATGCAACGTTGCCTATGTTACATTATTTTATCTACGAACAGTTGTAAATTGACCAAAAACTATATAAAAAGATTAATAAAAGGCCTTAACAAAGATCAATCGTTATCCATTTTTATTTTCTCTCCCGTTACATTAGACGTAATAATTTCATGAAATATCGTTATTAAATCATATTTTTTTTTGGCGCACAAATTCTCTACTTTACAATTTACTTATTTTTGAGAGATAATTAACGCATAATGACTAATAAAACGAAGTGAGGTTTTTTTATATAATTACGTACGAAGGACCGAGGGAAATGATATTGAAATTCGGTCGTATTTTCCGGGTTTTTTCTGCGATAACGATGAGAGAATATGCGGAGTGCCCGTTATGAGGTCCACACGGACGGGCGGCCTTGCCGCATATGGCGAGACGGTTCTCCTCGAAAGTACCAACAATGGTGTACGAGCGATATGTGTGTCTGTGTGTATGTGTGTGCATTAGTATGCACATACGCCTCCCTTCGAGTCCGAGTGCGCGCGAATCTCGGAAGGAGCCATTTTTGAAACGTTCTCGCCGTCGTGCGAGAGATTTACGATCGACCGTAGTAGTCTCGATAATAACAACGACGATTGGGTCGGAGTTTATAGCTATTAGCATAAAAGCCACGAGAGCGCTCGTACGTATTTTCACGAGAGTGTTTTTCTTTTCATCAATTCGAAGCGATTTTGATCACTCCAGAGTGCAAGAATCTCGACTGGGATAAGAGAAATCATTCGAGAGAATGATGGTTTGTCTAAGAATTTAAGTAGAATGTATCTATATCCGTGTGTTTGATGATAAACCATTTGAGGTGACGGTATACGTGTCATGTATTAATTGGTATTATATCAATGCTTGTTATAATTATTAAAAATATTTGCCAACTGTCAATGATGAATCTTTACATCATTTTATCTCTTTATATCGTGTTACTTTCATGCAATAGTTTCATAATTTGCCGTCATACACGATAAAATTTTATTAATACTAATTAACGCTCATGTTACATTATTAACTGGGGATCGTTAAATTTTGGTGCCACATTAAAAGTCATATTTAAATTTCATGTCTCACTTTTGATGTTACTTCAAGAGAAAGAGGTATTTATAGATTACATGAGCGGACGCGTCGTAGAATTTACTTACTTTAGGTAATATTCGTAATTTTTTAACATTAGGAATTCAATTGCGAACCTCGCGTGTTCGGAGAATAACAATTTTATGGCGAACTTTATATCGACCATAAATATTACGTAACAAATAGATACGGATTGTAGAGTCCAGGTGGAGACAGAGGATTTAACGGGCAAATATATGTAGAAACGAGATCTGGCAGAAAAATTGGACGACTGGCTGCAAGCGATAATACTCGTACCAGTCCAGCTGCTCGATCGTGATTAACGCCGATAGACCGGGTATCACGCGCTTTGTCGTTATCTTGAGTCCCCCCGCGGAGGGGACACGCGATTTGTCAACGTGTGGAATTTTAACAGGCGTCCCTCTTAGTGAGGCCAGCCTTCGGTATTATGTTTCGCATTTTTCGCTTTGGCCGTAATAACGTTTACGTCGCGGTGAAAGTACTCCCACGCTCTCACGCTGATGACCTTACTTCATCCGAATTTGCGCCACGATTTTATTGCTGGCGAACACGCGGATTGCGTATAAATAGAACGCGCCACTCACGCACACATACGCGCGCACGCATCTCGTAAGAAGAATTATTTACGTGACGACGCACGAGCAAATCTCAATTCTGAACAAGAAAGAATGGTTCAAGATCATCCCATTCCTTGAGCACGCGTTACATTTTGTAAAAAAATGAGATGTGAAAAAAAAAGATATCCTTGCATCGTCGAAGGACGTGCAATAAAATATATCGTAAAATGTCATAAAAAATATCAAATATCAAATATGGACTGCAAGCATGTTATTCGCATATGAGAAAAATATGTATGCGTATCTTAATATGTAATAAATATGTACGCGTAAAGATTAATCGATTAACCGATCTCATTACATTCCGAGATCTTTACTCTGTAAAACAAAATATTTACGAAATCGGAATTACAGCTGCAATTTTCGAATTATTGTTACATACAATTTCATTGACAGAACGCGATAAGATTAAGTAATATTATAAGTAATATTTTAACTACTAATGCTCACGCAGATATTTATGTAAGGTATGTTTAGAAGTGGATACAAGTAGTAGCGGAATTGATTTATCATGTTACATCTCTTTCTTATTGTGCATCTCTTGCATCTGCGGTAAGGAACGAATGTGATGCGTGGTACATGAAGCGCTTGATATGATCAAATTTACACAATTAGTTATTTGATAAAAAAATCGAAGGTGGGCGAAACGGATGGATTACGTGTGGAACACAAGGCGCATATATTAATGGGACATCTTAAACACTCTTTTAATGGATGTGAGTGGTCGTGGATATTCAAACACTTGCGGTTTCGGGAAATAGTGTAATCGTGACTTTTTGTCGGCGACTTTTAGCCTACGAAGCGGCAAGTCAGTTCTTTTGTTTATTTATATAAAGATTGTCTAGACTTACGTAATGTTAGATAATAAAGCGGATGATGATACGATTAATAAAGTGCCTTAAAATACCAAGATGTGATTTACGATTCAAAAACCTATCACAAAGGCTATGATTTATAGAAATATGCGGAGGCGCTAAATCTTGATTAGAAAGATGATTCTTGGAACGATCATGTCTTATATCATATATCCGTAATTATATATCAGCCTTTCTATTCCCCAAAATAATATACTGCTTATTGATAAAATTCTTCTTTATGCATCAATAAAATATAAAATGATAATAATAATATTTATAAAATGATAATAATAAGATGGTAATAATTGATGGTAATAAATGATAATAATTAATAATAATTATTACAGAATTAATAATAATACAGAAGGATATAATAAAACTTATTACAGCAGGCAATTAAAATTTTTGAAATTTTTATAATAATATAAATTAAAAAAAAAAAGACATTAGTGGGATATAAAAGACGTTTGTGGGATATAAAAAATCATCGTTACTAATTTATTTGCGAATTTGGTCGATTAATAGAAATGGGAAAGTGTAAAATTAGAAAAGTACATAAGTCTCTCAGTGATGTTTATTTTACGTGGAACTTCATTAAGAAGAGAAATCTGCATTTTTTTTTCTCAAGTAGCCGATCGCGCGCACACATTCATCAAATTTGACAGGAAAGGCGTTCTCGGCAATAATAATCAAGAAGAACCTAAAAGACCAAAGCCGGCGGTAATTCGTCTAAAATCACGAAAGCGCAAAGTTTAATAATCTCTTTAATATCACTTCCTGCAGTCATTATGAGTATACGCACGTATTTCGAAAGTTGGAATTATCGACGTGACGATCGTTTTTCCCTCACTGATCAAGTCTTCATTTTTCCTTTTGGTTCAGAAGCTAGGCATGCAAGATTTATATGAATAAAAATTTAGAGTTTGTGAAAAATAAACAAGCTTAAAAAATACACATCATAAGATCAAAACGTTCGTCGTTGTGATAATATCCCGGAATGATTCATGACGATCGCATTTTAACCGCATGACCTGCAAGAGCCTCTTTCGAAGGACAAGCAGTAAATGGCAGTTGGCATCTTCTACGAGCCATCTGCCACAATGTATACGGAAGCTTCATTATCTGTGCGCGTGCGTTTTCTCATTTATCTATCTCCGTCGAGAAGCGGAGATTTCAGATGGGCGATTACGCGGCGAATAACATTAAGATCTTCATCGCTCGCTGGCTAATCGAATCGAATGGGCAACGGCTGTCTGGGACGCTTTTGCCCGAAGTGCCTTGGCTGCCTCGTGGGCGGCACGCAGGTGCCTCCGGGTTCTCCCGAGAGTGCGTAGGTACTATCTACGCCCACCTGATGCCTGGTGCTCACCACGGTCCAATAACGACTGAATACCAGCGAGACTGGCGATCGACGCCAAAGTTTTCTGCTCGCTCTCTCGTAACACCGCGCTTTCTATTATAATAAATAATTTCAAAACAAGTATTAATATTATTTCTACTGTTTTGTAACAAAGTAATAATTGTATTGATAATACTGTTATCAATAATAACAATATTATCAATACAGTTATTACTTTGTTACAAAGCAGCTATAATAATGTCATTAAAAAAATGTACTCTTAATAAAATAATTATATATAAATATATATATAGTAATTATTTATTGTCGATTGTTCTTTTTGTGTGTGTATTTAAGAATTATTAATAAAATTTCATCATTTATATTTCTATAAGATAATAAACTTTAATAAATAAGACAATAAACTGTGTTTAATATAAGTATGTGTATTATAAGGTTCAATGATGCTTAAGTAGCTGTTACAGTTTAGCCATTTCACGACGCTAATGAAAAGCGGGTTGTCAACGCGCGACTGTTAATTACTACAAAAAGCTACGTTTGTCGGAAAATAAATCCCGCCACGACGATGTTGCGAAATTACTGAAATACGTGTTTTACGTACTTGAGAGAGCCTCTCCATTTTGCCATTTAATTTACGAATTTATTCCTTACGCGATGTTCCTTTTACGAGCTTTTACGAGCCTCACCTTCTCTTGTTTTATTACTCAGAAGCAAGAAAATGAGGGAAAGAATTTCTTGCGCTTGCGTTCGCATAAATAAATTCTTTGCCGATGAAATTATTTCAATCACGTGGAGTAGGCTCATGAAATGTATCCGAAAATTTCTATTAGCTCCATCATCGTCAGCAAAACAATTTAAAAAATATATTAAAAATTTATCAAATATATTTGATTCCTGTGAATTACAGAA
This sequence comes from Crematogaster levior, assembly GCA_901521435.1. NCBI lineage: Eukaryota > Metazoa > Arthropoda > Insecta > Hymenoptera > Formicidae > Crematogaster > Crematogaster levior. The sequence goes on along the minus strand of CABEGB010000693.1, from coordinate 131,217 downwards.
GTGCACAAATACATAATCCAAAAGTAATAGGAGCTTAAAAGCAAAGTACAAAAAGTAAAAGTAAGAGTATGAACACGAATTAAAATGGATAAGTGGGAATTATTATAATTTAAAAATGAAAATAGGTCAGAGATGGTGGACTCGAACGGCACGGCGCAGCTAATAAATAAAGGTTCGATACCGAGGGGATTGGGAGACTGGAGAACACGGGACGTGCTCGCGTTCCTTCGTTCCGTAGCTCGTTGCGGCAAGTCCGGCTTAAAAGGGACTCTATCAGAGCGTCGTAGGTCTTCGAGCAGCCTCTTGTCTCTCGGAGTAATCGACTTTCCTGCACACGAATCGAACTTTCTAGAGGAGGCAACCGTAGCACGATTCGCTTCGGCCTATTATCATGTAAAGTCGATTAACAGCCGGTCGTTGACTTTGCTCCGCTTCGCTCTTAGCACTCGAACGGACGACGCGCGTTCTTTTAGTTTCGCGACCTTTCGCGAGCGAAATCGCGAAAAGTTCGCCGCTCGGGAAATTTCGCAGGAAAAATGTAGCGTGCTGTGTTAGTATTAACGCGGTATTGTCGCTCGCGTGCGGAATCACGTATATTGAGCGAAACCAAGTTTCATCGACAATCGTGTGGAAAAACTTGCATGGAAAATCGTCATTGGCGTGTAGAAAATCTCGCGTGCGAAATCGTCATTAATGCGATCGCGCCGCGCGGGAAATCTCGCGTGAAAATTTATCGTTAGAACGGTGAATTTAGGACGGGAATTTAGAAATTACTTGCCGACGTGATAATCCTAGCGTGCAAAAAAAAATGCGTTCGCCGGAAAATCGTTGTACGTGGCATCACGAGAGTCCGAGCCGCAATGGGCAGATATCGGTGGGAAATGGCACTGCCGGGCTGGTTACGTTTCGCCATGAGAGTGTAATACTTACCTCGAAACGCCAGATGTGGTACACCGGCTCGGACAGATATCGAAAAGCATGGAATATGCAAATCGCCGCGGGAACGGGACGCGATATGGTCGGCCGTATGCGATTTGCATCTTTGCGGCACCTCTCCTCGTCGAAAATCACGGGGCCTGTTGCGGGGACCCTCTGGGAAAAAAGCGACCCATCAATATAAAAAAAAAATATTGAGAATTCTTCAAAGAGAGAAAAAATACGTTAATTATATAAGAAATTTAATAACGATATTTTGACAATGTTAGATGATTTTGTGCGTTTTGTGAAGAATAAAAAAAATTAAAATAAAATTGCGTGTTTGCAATTGGTACAATAATAAACAATGATATATAAAGATATCGTGTTATTAAGTTCTCTCATTATCTCGATATAGGTCGCTATTTCATGTTCTATGTGCTGCACGATTGTCGGGCGCGACCATGCAACAGAATAACAGAATGATCGATAAAATGATTTTTCTTCGACCGGTATCTCATTCGCGACGATCGTTTCTCCGGATCCATTAAATGTCGATTAAATGCAATCACGGCGAGTTCCCAATAGCCCTTTGCCGGCGACCGGTCGCTTCGTTAATAAGCAATAAGGTCTCTCGACGAGGTGCATAAAGCATAACCGAAATAGACTGACGAGGCCGCATCGTCGTGTGCGATCGTCGTTTACGATAACAATAATTTACTAAGCAATTTCGTTTTAGCGCTGCAATTAATTTACGAGACGGTCGCGTGATTGGTTATATTCTCTTCAGCATATGATGATGTTTCAGAGCCGCCGCAAAAAGTAGACTGCAATTGTCTCACCAAAATACTCGGGATACATTTACTCTTTATCACGTTACAAAAGGCGCGACGAATCATTAGTCATCGTACACGGAAAAACATGTTTATTGCATGTTTGTTGTCGCGATGACTGTGTCTTAATTACCTGCACGAAAATACAACTGGCGACGCGTCGTGATGCACGATCATCAGTCTCGGGTGAACCGTACGACGCCAGGTGAAATAAGAAACAGTGAAAGGGAAGCAAAGTGAGAATAAGAGATCCAGGAACATTATCGAGGACAGACTGGCAGATTATCGTGGAAGCACAATACAGATTTTATTACATTTTATTACATTTTATTACGGCGTTATCTTTTTAATAAAATTTTAGGTGAGATTTAAATAATGAGAGCTTTAAAAAATACTAGCTATAAAAGTTATTACATCTAGATAAAAAATCTTTAGAAGCTAAATTTAACAAAATTATGTTTAAATGTTGAATTATATTAGGGTAATTTACTGAGATCACTTGTACAATTTATCCATTACAAGCGAAATTCTCAAGACGGAGAATTCATAAGGAGGAGAGAGAGGGACGAAGGAGGAATTCTAGACTAGTTTGAGTTTTGTTTCCCAGGACCGCCGACGACATGTCCTGAAGGATGAGGTTTAGAGAGTAGGTTACGTGCATGCCATATCGATCGAAATAACATCAGCAGGTAACCTTGAAGGTCCTTGCACCACGAAGGCCTGCAGAAGGATAATCGCGTACGCCCACTGGCATGCGGATAAGGTATATGGACGTTTTAAACCCTTCCCTTCGTATCCGGTGCTCTCACTTCGCATGAATCATGCATGCAGATATAAGTCTGCGAGAAATAATAGCGCGAATACGAATTTTATCGAGCACTGTCGCGTTTTTCGTCGCACGGACGAAGAGACGAGGGGGATCCTTATTTCGGCGCAAGACTGATGATTATCGTCCGAGATCACGCGTCCCGTCAGGACGTAACGATCCTTCGTTGGGGATTCGCATCCGTCGCGAGCGGAAGATAGGATTTACGGTGTACGTGAAGCGAGACGGCGGAGCCGTTAAAATTGATTACGATATAACAATATGTGCACGCGCGCGAAGATTGAAACGCACGGATAGATGTAACGATGGAATAATGCTACTTTAATAGCCGGAGGAGAGCATAGACGCGGGCTTTCTTCACGTAAATCAAATCGGCAATAAAGTTAATAAGAAACATTTGCTCTGCGCGTTATATCAATTCTGACGTTACCTTAAATATAAATGTCGTACGCATTTTTTCAAATAAAATTATAGTTTTGGAATTTTTCGATCTACAATTGATATAAAGTTTCAGTTTCCCTCTCCAAAGGTTGGTTGTGACAAAATTATTCATAATTTTTCTACTTTAGACGTTTAATAATTTATGACGAGAACCTGAATTTCTTACGAAAGTGTCCCAAGTGACTTTCGTTCACGGAAACCTACAAAATTATCATTCGCCTTAGTTTTGTATTTTAATAGCGTGAGTGACATTAAATATTGTTAAGAATCTTAAGAGAAGAGTTTTGAAGGAAATTTTTTGCGAGACATGTTTACTCATAGGGATCTTATGATAAAATTCTTAATCTTGTGTGAACACACAAACCTCTGGTACATACAATGCTTTCGCTGCGGCGAATGAATCGCGAAAGACAAAGACACTGATGCTCATCGTCGTGGCCGGCTAATGAGAAGTTAATGGCGCAGTCGGTGTCTGTCTGAAGTGGAAGTGCGTCGAGAGTGTCTTCTCAGACACTCGGACAACGAGCTGCTAAAGAGCTCCTTGCCGCGTAATGCAAAAGGGAACCGCGCATTCCGCAGTTCTTTCTTAATTCGAAGATGGATGAGTCGTTCGCATTCATGAAATTGGTGCTCGCGCACGGAGAAAGTATTTTCTCGTTAACATTAACAAACGGATCGATTTTGTGAAAACAAACTGTGTATATAAAACATTGCAAATACTCGGAAAGATACTATAAGACTAAAAGAGCGAAGAATATTCCTTGAGAATAAAGTCTAAATTGCAATGAGCAATTTAATAAACTCTTGCTAAGATCGTTATAGCCAATTCCGGAAGTGTTTTCTTTCTTCCGCTTCTACATCACAAAGTTATATATATTATAGTGGCTATATTTGTTCCAAAGTAATCCAGCGTGTGCCATTAATCACGAAATAATAATTTTATTAACTGACATGAATAAAATTGCCATTTTATGCGCGCCACTAATGATCTAAGTCGCGCCAGTCGCTACTGAAATATTCCGTGGTGCGATTAAGTTCAGTTAAACGCGAAACGAGCCCGACGTCCGCGAGTCTACCGTCCACGAATGGCGTTTCTCGCTCGCACGGGCACAAGCTCGTTAAGGGGGGAAAAACACGGCGGAAGAAACTGGTCTCGGGCATTACTAAACACCTCTCGGCGCAACACGACTTCTTTGGCGCTGACACGCGGTTAGGCGTTTACCGCGCTCTCGCGCTCTCCTCGTCATTACGTAAAATTAAATAAACATAAATCGCTGGAGCGAGCGAGCGAGCGAAGAACGAAACGCCGCACACGTTGATCGTATGGTAATCTAGCCGGAAATTTGCCTCGGCAGCTTAACTCTTTCATTACCGAATTTTTATCTGGAGAACTTAAATTTTTGTTTTTGAATAAGTTATTTCTATCCAAATTGAAATATAGAAATATAGAAATATAGAAATATTTTAAAAAATTGTAATTGAATTAGAGATATTAAAATTTCAACTACCATCAATCGTGAAATAATTGAAAGTAATAATTTCCAGATTTTTGTTTATCACTTATTTATCACACAATATTAAATTTGTGTGATAAATAAGTCTGATAATATAAAAATTATATTATATTATTTATGACAAAAATAGAAAAATGACTGTAAAAATAGATAGGATGTATTAACATTATTTGTTTAAATCTTAATTTCAAACAAATCATTAGAAACGTGACATTAGAAGACTGTGATCTCTCGGGATCGTCAAAGTCTAGCTTAAGAGCAAGGGGCACTATTGAAAGATTTATATCACAACTCAGAATACATGTACGATCATGAGTTGGAACAACAACGCTGGAAACTACATTTCACAATAACAAATTATATGCATGTTACAAAGTGAAAGAAAAAAAGCATACGATCGGGAGTACTGAAAGCGAAAGGGTTAAATAATCCGGCGATGCATGTTGGTCGCGAAATTCGCGCGGCGATTTACTCTCGCCAGGTGCTTGGAAATGATTAATGCTACGTGCGCGATAAATGCTCACGCGATTACGCGAGATCGCCGCCGGTAGCGAGCAAACGAGCGAGCGGGCGAGCTTCGACGTGAGTATCGCATGCGTGCAATTAGGCTTGACGGACGGAACAATGGCGAACGGCGCTTGCATACGTCGGGGATCGGTAATAACGGGATCGAGCCACAAAACCCACGCGGAGATTACAATTTTTTAGACGATCGATTCAGTTCACGTTGATCGCCTGAATCGCTTTTCCGTGTGTCTCGCGATCTCGAAAGATCGGCGATCAACAGTGATTGGATGGTGCATGGAGTCAACAAACTTCTGTAGTTGAAGCGTTGATCTCTCGAGTAATATTTCCAGAAATTGCATCGTGTATTTGTTACGTTAATGGTACACAATTATCGTTTCCGATCAATTATTATGAGTGATTAAAAAGTGAATGAGATATGGAAAAACATTCATTTGTTGTGAAACGGTTGCACAGCATTTTTATAAATGACAGACAGCTTAACTCTTGTAAGAGGAAAGATCACTTGTTACCAAATGTTAATCGATCATTATTGCGTATCGGTGTGATGTTGATCCGAGAAAGGGACGTTAGGAAAGGATCATTTATCATGAAATGATTTTCATTGAATAACCAATTCAATAGCGCTAATTGTACACAGGAATTATAAAACATTCTTAAGAAATAAAATAATGAGTTAATAAGCTCCGCATGGATTCACCATGAATTGCGGCTTCTATTATACCATAATCGTTATGCTCTATACATTTAAACTGCATTCACAGAATTATGTACATTTGTACAGGATGTTTCAATGGACATTAGGTACTAAATTATTAGATTTATGACGAATCTGAAACGTTCATAGCTTTTGCAAAAAAGTTGTCTTCAGATACATTTCTACGTTAATTGATACTTACTTTTCTCTTCTTCGAAAATTGACTTTAGAATTTTAAAATATCCGTAAATTGAAAAGACACCAGGTATATATGGAACACCTCGTACAAGACGATCAATACATTAATTAATAGTAATGACTTTTATCCGAATGCTCGTTCAAGGCGTGTTCGGAGGGCCGCGAAAAGACGACTTCCTACCGTCGGGTTTGTCGATTGCTTATTAGCGATATATCCGATAGCCGTGTATGGCATTACATTTAATTATGCCGCAGCCGCAGCGCACAGTTTGATTGACGATGAATACGGCGCGGCGCGCCTCGATTTTATGACGCGATATTTATATGTATATCTCCCGGATATATTCCGGATATATAAATATAGCCGCCGCTATCTCTACATACGGGGGAACCCGTGTCGCGCGACAGTGTTTCCGTTCCGCTGTATTGTTCGGAAATCTGGCTTGTAGGCGACACTCACGATTTAGTGGCATTCCGGCTCATTTGTTCTTCGTATCTAACAACAAGAAATGCAGTGGTTCTTTTAAGCATAATACAATAATAGATAGATAGAGTGAAGAAAAGTCGATTACTTTAACCCAAGAGTCGTACTTTAAACCCTGCTGTCTAAACAAGATAGAATTTTCACACAGTAATTATACAATTCCTTTATATTAAAATCTATATGTGTATATAAATATTAAAAAATTATAAAGATAAAAAGATATATGAGAAGAAAGAAGAGATAAAATAAACTCTATCGCAGAATTGGAGTTAACAGCGTACTTGGAATATTTTGAATTTCGAGCCAGTTTGTTGACGTGGGCAAATTTAAGTGGAGGCTAAAGGCGATTTTGCGACAATGATGCTTATCGTGATAGAGAAACATGAAAATTGAATGTGAAAGAACAAGATCGGTAATGGAGGAATAGCGAGAGAAAAAAGGAGGGACACGCGGAAGTGCGGAGCCTTGGACAAGCCATTTCGGGACGACGAGTCCTCGTGTCGCACCGTATAAAGTGCGTTCGACCGATCGAATTTGCTCGATCGATCGTGATTGCATTGCCAGAGCTGTTCGAGTAATTTGAGAATCAGCAATGATTACCGGCATAATGAGAACAACATGAATAATGAATAAATATGCCACACGACGGAAAAAGTCGTTTGCAAATAGTACAAAAGTTTGATGTAACGTTACGCGACGCGGTGGGCGAATGATTTTCAGGATACTTTTTGCGACCCAGCCGATTCGTCACACTACGCGACTTTGTATTTTATGCAATTAAATGTTGCTTTAAAGATCTGACCAATAAGCGATATACTTCAAAAGCAATTTTTATGCAGATTTGACATTGCCACAATTGGATACTAGTTATGTTTAATGACTCGTATGTGACGACGAATAATTTTTGCGGCATGATTTATGAGCTATACTTCTTTGGCATTCAAGAAAAATGAATAATAATAAATCATCTCTTTTTAATCTGTTGATTTTAATTTAGCATTCGTGTCAAGGAAATAAAACCCACATATGTTAATTTGGCGAATTATAATCCTATGTCATAATTAATATTGTCTGAGAGAAGATTCGAAGAAACATACATTTCAGGTAAAATCAATAACCGACTCCAAATCAGCATCAATGATATAAACTTAAAGGTTTATTTTACGTTTCGACCTATGGTTCAGGTTCTTATCAAAAATGTAAAAGATGGTCCGATGAATGATAAATTACATAGTTGGGAGATGTAAGCACGTCTGATGTCAGTGACATCGATACAAGAAAAATTTCTTGTATCGATGTCACTGACATCAGACGTGCTTACATCTCCCAACTATGTAATTTATTATAACATCAATCATTCATCGGACCATCTTTTATATTTTTGATAAGGACCTGAACCATAGGTCAAAACGTAAAATAAAACTTTAAGTTTATATCATTGATGCTGGTTTGGAGTCGGTTATTGATTTTACCTTAATTTTATTATCACTGGCAAAGAGAAGATTATACTATCTGTTTTAAACATACATTTCATTTTGTTTTATCGAATGAAATATTTTATGTATCTAGATAATAATTTTTTTGTTGAATATAGCCTGAAGGTATGCCTGAATCATGCATTATTTTGTACGTAAACGTACGACTCGCGAGCGTGACTCGCATTTCGGCGGTCGTGAACACTTTTAGAATCGTTTGATTTACGCAGGCAGGAGAGAGCAACTATGCTTTCTTAAGAGCGAGATGTGATTCACATTGAAATAGACACATGCGCCGCTTTTAGAATAAAGATGAGTAAACTCAGGTCACGAAAGAGAATTATATTACAAAAGGGGGATAAGGATACAGCGGGCGTGTTTAACTCCGTCTGAGCGAGTATCAACGTGCCACTTTTTAAAAGGTCCAGTAACCTTGCAGAGTTGCATATAAGGCCCGACACGCGTATCCACGCGTGTAATCCACCAGAAATCGATAATGATGGTTATCTCGATGCCAATAATGAAAATAAAGTACTCCCTTATAATGAAGGAATTTATTCCAAAAGAGAAAAACGCCATACTTTGTTCTCTGTTTTTCTTTCTGTCTCTCTTTCTCAAGATAAATTTATTCATTACAATTATCTGCAATTTTGTATATTCTATTTTTGTACATTCTATTTTAGGATTGTCAAAATATTTCTCACGTAATTGTTTTTACTTTTTAGATATTGTATTTCTTCCCGGACTAGCGAGATAGAGATGAGTGAGTAGAACTTGATACGTGAGAGCTAAAGTTACGAAAGCTCTGTAAGCTCTCGTGGAATGCGAAGCTGCGCTTTACCTTGCTTTCGGCTCGCTCTGATTTTAGTTGCCCTGCATACACCACAGGTCGAAAGTTCGTATGACGTCGATTATTTTTGACCCGGAACAAATGCGCTGTAGCATACTAAAATAGATAGAATCATCAATAGTATAATGGAGTATTATACTCAATTAAATATTCAAATAAAATAAAGTGGACAAATTATTTCGTGCCGATTATAAAAATTTAATTATGGATTAATCCCCATAGTTTTTTGTAGTTTTTTGTGCTCAAGATGAGACGTATAGTTGCGATAAAAGATGATATGTTTATAATATTCTCCTTAATAATAAGAAAAAAAAATCTGATTTATCAGGCACTCTGTCAATCAGCTAATAAAAGACGAAAGAAGATAATGACAGGAAAATAAGATGGAAAACTGTGGTACTTATAATGAAGAACACTTAATAATACGATAATCTGCACGATAATCTTCAATCTTACAAGAAAGGGTAAATTGCACGCGGAAGACAAGACTCTTCGAATGAGTACATATATCCAATATATATATCTTGGATCTCCCTAAGTAGGACAGGTGGAAAAAGCAAAGGTCGCCGTATAAATAGCCACAATATCTGTGGGTGCAACACCCAATAGCAGTAGAACCGGGCTTACCGTAATGGCTATGTCGCCGCACTCACGTGTGCGCACGTGTATATTCGTATATATACACATATAAGGGCGTATCTGACTTTTCTCCGACAATTTCTGACAAGGTGTGCGTTGCGCCTTGCATTATGGATGTGTTTACTGGGTTCGGAAATCGTGGCAAGCAAAGAGAGACAGAGAGAAACACTTAAGCGTGTCGTGTCGCCTTCCGGCTACGACCTGGCGCATCGTGGCGGTGTAGAATGTCCGATTTTTAACGAAATCGTAAGAGGAAGGTGCAACGACGAAGGTGTTACGAGAGGTGGTTTTGGCTTCTCCGCTTCTGGATGTTACGCGGGAAATTAATAGTGCGCGATGCACGACGCGGTGTTTCAACGGCGCTTCCTGCTTGCGAAAGGGAAATTGAGATTGCGCGAGTTAAAACACCGTGAAGTGAAAGACACCTCGAGAAACGTAAGAAGGCCGTTGAACACGTCTTGGGATATTTCATACAGAGATTCTTGTTAATCATCAAACTCAAGGATCAATAGACCTTCCCTTCGTCGCGATATTTGTGTTCGATTGTATTCAGCTATAATTGTTGCCTCATCAAGTCTCGTTTGTCTTTTTCACTTTTCAACATTAATTTAAAAGTCTCATCTGAGACTACAAAGAGAAGCTTAAAATATCATCGAATTACTTCAAAGCTATGTAAAAGATGAGAATAAGGCGGTTCGTTCAATGCATCGCGAGCGGGAGAGACAGAAAGAAAAAAATAGGCAATTCACAAAGGAGCCAAGTTGTTGTCCAATCGGCCGGTCATTCGCGCGAGTCATCGACATTGTCCTTCGCTGTCGAGTACATGACTAATTTTAAGATTTCGTGGTGACTGTTTTGGGCCGACAACGTTAATGCGGCACATGGAGAATGCCGTGAACCCGTGGATGCGGCCGATCGCGGGGTCCTTAGGACTCCCTTAGATGGCAGAATTTTTTATTCGGAATTATCCGGAGGCCGAGAACGGATCAACCGGCAAGGATACACTTCCTATTAGCGCCACCGTGACTCGCCGTATATGGCTTAAGGCGTACCGGCTCGCGGGTCAACCGGTCGCAAACGAGACTCGTATTCGCCACCACAACATTTCAAGGTCACTTCCGAAATATCCGATCGTTGTTTCGAAACGCAAAAACACCGCCGCGATTCGCAATCTTTCGCAGGAAAATATGCACATGTATGTACTTATGCATTTATGGAGTAAATAGTATACTCGCTAGTCACACACATTAAATGATTATTGCCTATTTGAGCAGCTTTTATAAGTCTCTAATGAAAGAAATAGACATTCTTTAAAGGACAAAGTCTGATAATCGGTTTTTATTACTAATTTCATACAGCTCTATAGATAAATTGTAGAAAAATAATTAGAACTTAAATTTAAAAGTTTCCTTAAACAATTTATCTATAGAACTGTATGAAATTAATAGTAAAAATCGATTATTATCAGACTTTTATATAATTTTTAATCGCACAAGTATCAAATCTTTTGCTTTGACTAATCTTATTCTCGTCAACAATCATCACAAAAACATTCAACATTCTTTCCTGATACCGTTAGACAACTATCTCAGAAATCAATATCATACCTTTTAAGATTGTCAAAGCTAGGAGATGGGTTGAAAAATGTTCAATATTGTTTACTTATTCGCAAGCCACATTTTCGTCAACATACATAGCGCCGTCATCATATAGCGCTGATTATCATTGATTATCAGCACTCTGATTTTCATCGTGGTACTCGCCTTCGGGTATCACTCATTCGCGCGTAACGCTGTGATTATCTGTTCTCTGTTATTATCTCTTCGCTAAACTCTGCAATTTGGAGCGGTACGGCGTATACCTTAGCCATAATCGTTTTACGTCGACTGCAGTGGACAAAGTGGTATTTGAGTATGAAACTATGAAAAGGCTCGCTGCAAACGATTATCGCAAGGATGGCTGCACGCCACATGTCTTGCCCTCCTTTGTATTGATTTTTCATTAAGTCCGAACAAGATAAAATTTTGATATCATAAACGTAATACTAATTCCGATTCAATAAAATAATATAAAATAAAAAAGAAATTATTAAAATTCGGAAGAATATCGAAGACTTTTCAATAAGAATATTAAAAGATTTTTCAATATTAAAAATGTTATATAATCGAGTTACTTTTTTTATTTGTAGTGATACCTTTTTATTAATATTATGATATCGTGAAACTTTTCAAAATTTCTTTCAAACGTGCTTCTTTTATACAATGAAAGAGACACGAATTGCTAAAAAATAAAAATGTTTTTAAATAGTAGAAATTTAAGATTTAGTCAATTCAGCTAGATGTTAATTAAATGTTGATTAAGTAATATCTCGTGATTAAATTTTGTTATAAAAATCTCAAATATATGCAGCATAATTTATGACTTAATTAATAATTTATTACTTATAATTTATTACTTAATAATTTATACTTTATGACTTAATAATTTATTACTTATTGCTTTTGCAGACTACCTTGTGCAATTCCAAGACTGTCTTTCAAATTTTTCTACAACAAGCTATTAGAATCTTCATTACGAGAGGAAGATCGAATAAAAACATCGCGACGTACTTTTACGATAACGTTACATTTTCCAGAGAGAGTTACATCAGCCCGACGTAATCGCGCCCGAGTATCGCAACGAATCGGTGCACTCGATTATTACGATAAACCGCGTCATCCGCTAGGCAGCCGGAAGCAACGGCTGCCACGTGCGTGTCACCATGCCGTTGCCGATCGAGTATCGTCTTCCGCGCGCGTGTACAAGCGGCCAATTAAGTCGCCGGGAGAAGATGATTCGCTCTAATCTCGTACCGGCTCTCAGAAAAGCATGCACCTGCAGCAGTAGTCTCTTCTTTGACGCTCGCGGGAGGTCTAAAGACACATCCTTCAATTACATGTGTTTCAACTATTCCGTTCCTAATCACTGCAAAAAAACCGTTTATTCTGAAAATAATATTCATATAACTTCGGAATGTTTTATAGATCTCCATATGAGAGAATAAATGTAAGTCTTTATTGATTTTAATAGTTGTAAACTTGTATCACATTTTTATAATGAGCCGGTTCATTATAAAATCGTCTGTGTTCTAAAATCAAAACTTGAAATGATTTTTAACGACATACCACATCGTATATTTTATCGTTTTTTACACAATGTCACAATAAAAGATAATGTGAGGGACTTTAAAGTAAATATCTTCTATTTAAAATATGATAATTTCTACAATATATGTATAATGTATAAATAATGTTTGTGTTGTTTTTCAATAACACAATTTCTAAACAAAAAACGAACAGGCTAGATGACAAGTCGAAACGTTTGTTATTGTAATCTTTTTGTATAATTATATATCATTGGCATTGTCATCTAGCCTGTTCGTTTTTTGTCCTTTGTTTAGAAAATGACAATTTCTTTTTATGATTTATAGTACCATAAAAAATTAAGAATTAAAAGTTTGGCGTAACAAAAAAAACGAAATATTTAGTAAGTATTCAAGCTAGTTTTGATACAATCTACATCACGGAGTATATTTTCAAGTACAAGAGAGAGGATTAAGAGAGATGGTCATTCTATCTTTTCCGGAGCACGCAATGCGGCTGTATCGGACGGATTAATGGACACGCATGGTCGTCATCATGACGCGGATGGGCTATGTACAGTCGAGAAGGGAAAATAAAAAGGGGAACGTAAAAGAGAGGGATGTAGGGGGAATGTATATGCGCCTTCATGAGCAAGCTTCTCGTCGGGAGGATGCACAGCGATAATTGGCAATGCCTTTAAGCATCGCTATAGCTCCGGGTATACCTATTATACCTACCGCGGCGCGTGCATTATGACGAATGAACGTGTACACGAGGAAGAGGACGAGTAAGTCCTCTCTCCGTCCTTCTCCATGCCGTTGTCGTTATCCGCCGGTATGAGTCCGCTTTTCTACTGTCCATTATTGTAAGGTTGGTACGTAAGATTGTGTCTATGTGGCTGGACACGTTGACATACTGTTTAATATAATTCGCGATGAAACAAAGCTTTAGCACTCGTCTAATTACTATCCTTATTACTATTACTTTCTTTTTTAATCAAAATTTTAATTTTTGAAAAATAATTATTTCTCGCGATTCTTATTTCCGGAAAACATGAATGGTGAAATTGAAAAATGGAGAATTTTATTGCTCATCGTTTCTACCTGAGTAAAGAGCGTCAAATTTATCGTAGCAATTCACGTTCTTTTGTCATAAGGAAACAAGCTAGCGTTTCATTTCTCAACGATATACAGGACAGATTGTACAATGATCCCAGACTAACTGTTAACACAATGCGGCTGTGTGTCAAAGGTTAAACACGCCATCGATCGTCATCTCGGCTTCATCGCAACGTCTACCGATTTCTTACTTTGAAGTTCCAGCGATATCACCTTGGAACCATCTCTCGCCTCGGACTATCACAGCGACTCGAGGTAGAATTTCAGAAGGACGAAGTCTTCCGGGTTAACTATTATTACTACCACTACACCACTACTTCCCAGACCTAAAGGGTTAAACGTAAGAAGTAGACCTCCGCGCGCGGCGATGCTTCCTCTTCCCATCGCGATCTCCATTTCCCCGGGTAAAAAAAGTGACCGCTCGCACAGCGGCGGCGGACTACAGTCGCTGTCTTTCTACGAGGTATGCTAAGCTAAGCGCAAGAAGCGGCAGCGGAGGCGACCGCGGTCGGTCTCTCGGACAAAATTCTACCTCGAAGGTGGAAGGAAGTGGCGAGGCAGCAAGCAGCGGCCAAGCTAGGCGTGAGTCATCGAGGCGAGACAAGATCTCGGGTAAGGAGGCGGCCTTGATGCCGCGAAACCGTTGGCGATATCGGAACGCCGGCTCCGATCGTCGTCACGTCGCATGCTGGTGGACTATAGACCGCTCCAAGGAGGATTAGGGTAAATCGAAGCACTATATAGGGTGTTCAAGGAATACCAGAAACTTCTCAACAACGGGTTCTTGGTATTTCGTACTTTGCGAGAGATACGAGGACGTCTTCCTAATTAACTCATTCATTACGAATGCCATATATATATAGAATTAAAATTGTAAATTGAAGTTGGAAATTGGCAATATAGATAATCGATTAAGATTTTCTTCCTGTTATTTTATTTACTTGTTTTATTTGTGCCTCATATATTTTATGTAAATTTATGTAGAAATAATTTTAATATAGAAATGATTTTTTGTCTGAAATTGATTTTAGCAATATTAATAGAAAATCAGTTCCAGAAGCGTTTCAAGTATGACGCGCGAAAATTCATTTGTCATAGGAAGAAGATCAGATGCCGTCTCATCTCTGATGTCATAATTCTATATAATCGCAGAGTGCCTTTAATGAAAACGACAACAATCTTTAATCTGGAAACGCAACACTGGAGGCATTGCCATAATCGGATTTGCAGAATGTTGACGCACATACTGTAACGAAATGTCGGTGCTCGGTGAGTTGAGTAGAATGGACGGTTGATATAGCGATCAATCAAGTGACAAACCTGCTGTTCAGAAGTGCATAATTTTACGCCGTCGTAGAGTACTAGCCACGACAACGTCTTCATTCCACACGAGAATGCAAGAATGCGGTAAAAGGCGAGTCCTATCGCTTAGCGAAAGTAGTATATGAGCAAAACTTGTAAGAAATTGAGAAAAATCGCGCAAAATTTCAGCGCCTTGATCAATTGTTTGTCAATTGTCAATCATTTAATTTTTTTTTAAATTATCCGACACATAAAACTTTAATAAGTGAAATCTTAATAAATAAAATTTTAATAAATGTACAGGAAAAAATGAGCTCTTAACTTTAATAAATCGTAACATAAACTACTAATTTTCTGTTTGATTTTAAATTTAATTATTAATTTGTCTCAATTTTCGTTGTATTTTCACGTTTCAAATAACGGTAAAAGTCTAAAAATTTTCTAAGTTGCGCAATTAAAGTTTTTCTCGACGCGAGAACAATAATCTGTGTGTGTGTGTTTGTGTGTGTGTGTGTGTGTGTGTGTGTGTGTGTGTGTGTGTGTGATCGTTTCTATCTTCCGCAACACTTAATCTAACACGTGTCGCGAACTTGATCCCATCTTTGGGGCGATCTGGCCTAGCAGGATGTCCTTGCGAGAGATAAATCACGCATAGAAATATATTCGCAGCCTTGCACGCCGGTATACGTCGGAAAACACCTGCGTTTTAGTAGCCTAGAGCGGTAGACAATCGTTTGTTGCCAGCCTTCCGTGGCAGCGCATTGTGAAATCGTCATCGCTAAGTACGATTGCGATGATAACGACGAGGCGGTTACTATTAGCGTCTTTCCGTGTTACTACATTTGCGATGTGTACATGAATAATTTAATGTGAACCCATTCGAAAAAAATCAGACAGAAGATCTCCAATTGGAAGAATCTCTAATTGGAAAAGAGATTTAATTGTCTTTCTACTAATTTAGTAAATAAAAATTAGAAAGAGAATATTATTGTCGAAACAATGAGAATATGGAATAATTGGGTATTAAAAATTTTTTTGATAACGCGCGATAATGTATGTGTGTGTGTCTATAATTTTCATTATGTTATTAATTGGATTAAAATTTTTTTGGCGCCAACAAAAGTAATCACGTGTTTCTATTTCTTGTTTATATACATATAAATCGACGTCTGCAGAGTAATTTTTGATGTTTCTCTTGGTTATAATGCCACCTGTGGTGTAAGAAGATTGAAAAAAAAAATACAGAACAGAATAGAAACAGAAAAAGGGATAAGGATGCAGGGAAAAAGCGGGCGTTACCAAAGAAAGATCCGTTGTCGCCGGTAAAATTAACCAAATGGAAAAATCGAATGTCGGATGGGCTCATTACCGATTCGGCATGTGAATTGCTCAATTTGCAGCTGCAAAGGCACGAGCTCACCTGATGCAAACGTAGCATTCAGTCCGGGACGGGGAAATCGCTGCATTGATCGAGCATATTGAAGTAATGGCGAAATTAAGATATTTATTCGCAGTGGTCTTCACATATAATTTCCCACTTGAAAACTCTTCTAATATAATGCGGACGAGCAAAATAATCTTTAATTTGCAGAAATTATATAAAGTAATTTTTTTTTCAAATTTATGCGTTTTAAATAATTTCTCTTATATGTAATCTGAATTAAGTTTCTTGAATGGAATAAACAAGAATTTGTGAAATCAATAAAGTAAAATGTAAACCAATCTATTTAATAAAAAATTAATTATTTCATTAGTAGCTCATTCGATTAATTAATCTGTGACATTTGTTTAGCAGATCGATAGTTTCTCACAACCTTTTGAGAGATTTACATTTAATTTAATTTAATTTATATTTTAATATTGACAAAAAATTGCACTTTTTAAATACTTCTGCATAAAATAAATTTTACATTGTAAACAAATTTAATGCCACAACCTTTTTGTTTTATTGGTGGATTTTATTGGTGGATAGAAAATTCTTTTTGAACAAGTCTAGGAGAGATATACTTTTTTCCGCAAAAACGTGTCTACATGTGTGTGTTAAAAACGAATATTTTGCTAATATCAAATAGTTCTGTAGTTAAAAAAAGATAGTAAATATATTTGTAGATTATTATATAAGATTGCAGCAATTTATAGAAAATAAATGTATCGCTGGCAAATCATGTCGGAATTGGACTTTAACTTTGAGAAACACAACACTAGCATAAAGGAATACTTGTTAACTACTTTTGCATACTTTACCGACTCATTTTCATTACCGACTCTTATTTATGACATGATTTGCTACTCGCTAACGACGCATTTCTATTGGCAGTGGTTGTGATAATTTACAAATATTTCTTTGTATTATAAGATATATAAAAGATAAGATATATATCTTATCTTTTATTTCTATTCACTTTCTGATGTTGTATTTTATTATGACGATTTTTCTAAAGTACTGATGTGAAAGTAATTTTGTCATACTAATTAATAACTATTAGTATCTTTTAAAAGATAATAATTAAAAAGATAATATTTAAGAAAAGAATAGATTTGACATATTTTTTTATACGTTTGATGTCAATAATTTACGTCTTTTTCATATATATATATATATGCAATTTCAACTAACAATTAAAAATTTTGTTGGCTACTGTTAAGTAATTTCTAACAAGCAATAAACATTTCATCAAGACAAGTAGCACTATCTGTCGTGAGTTGCTCTTACTAACAGCATGTAATTTTATTCGTCGGTAAAGCATTCATTTGCAATTATTTACAATTGTTTTTTACTACGTAAAAAAGAAAGAGAGAAAATATATATATGTATATTGTATTATGATATATAATGATACTAATTATATAATATAAATTTTAAAAGTCTATTATTCCTAAAAATAAAATAAAAAATATATATATTAAATATAAAAAGGAAATAAAAATATAAAATATATATATTAAATTTACGAATATTATTTAGTTTCTTTTATCAGTATATCTTGTTACTTCTCGTTAGTTACCTCTAAATAGTTTTGTTTAAGTAACCGTTTCTTGTAAGTTACAGCTAAATGTTTGATTTAAAGACAATATTATATTTGCAAAGTTAGAATTATTTTTAGAAATTCAATACAACTGAAAAATTTTGGCTATATTTTTCACAAAATTCTAAAGTTCCTTTAAAAGAAATTTTAACAATTAATAATGATTAATTCTTGAGATGATAAAAGCAAAATGGACAACGCTTTTTCAATTCTATATATACATACATATACATACGTAGTAAAAAAATATATGAAAAATATGTTTTTATATTAAGAGAAATTTGCATGAAGATTATGTTACGTAATACATATATTTTTTATATATTTTTTTATAATATACACATGCAATTAATATTATCGCTAATTGTTCGTTTCAAACATTATTTCAAATATTGCGCATATTTGATACAATTTTCAGCATGTTAGTATATTTTTATCTAATTATCTTACAACATTATTTTACTAAAGAAAAATAATAAAATAGTAGAAAGTACTATTTTTATCTACTTAAAAATCTTATTCATTGGCACCCGGGTGAAAATATCATTGGTAAGTTTAGCGAAGATCAGCCCGAAAGTTTCTTCAAAATGTGGTTTAAATTCCTTGAAAACTAAATCGGAATTTTCATTAAGAAATCCATTCATTTGTTTACCTGAAATCAGCACAAAGTAGAAAAGTTAATACAAAAATAAATATAAAATGAACATTTTTATCTTATTAATAGCTCATGTAAGTCATAAATTAATATTATAAAACTGTAGCGCAATATAATAATAATGTAACACTTTTTTTTAGTAAGTAAACGCTGTTTAAAAATATATTGTTACTTGAAAAGGACCAGAACTAAGGTCGAAATGTTGTGGATATAAATAAAGAAATTATATAGCCGGTTTGCTGTCAAATATTACCCTTCTTTTTGGACTTATATCTTATTATCTCTCTTTAAATTAAATTAATTTAACACATTAAAACATAAATTAATTTATAATACTAAAACATCATTATTTTTTTAAATATAAAACTATATAGTAACTCATCATATTTTATAAAATTTTTTAATAGTTTTGAATTGAAAGTAAAATAAAATAGATTTGTGTAAAAATATTAATAGATTTATGCAGAATCTGTATAATGTATGTTACAAATAGCTATGACATTTTGTATTTATCTATTTGCAACAACATAATATTACTTTGCTACCAAGATATTGTACGTAATTAAAAATTTAATTAAATTAAAATACCTAAAGTGCTATCTCCATTGAAGAGATTGTCGAACTGTATAGTTACATGTTTGGGTTCGAGGTAGATAATATATTTTGTCATTCTCATATAGATATCCCCATCTTTTTCCAACCTTTCGAAAAATAATTCGTGTTTTGTTGTCAAATCATCTGAAAAAAGTAAAATAAGAATAAATTAACTTTGTTAATAAAGAATTTACGTTAAAGTTGTTTTTAGATAATTTATAGTTCGCGTTAGAATGAAAAAAAAATTCTTTATAATTCTTTATAATTTATAATGAATTTTTATTTTATTTACAATATTATATGTGTTATAATAAATTTAAGATGAATCCAATCAGAATACAATATATATATATATATATATATAATATTATATATATGCGCGCATGTGTCAAATTATAAACAAAATTTTATTCTGAAATTTAAAGCGAATTACATTATTTAAAGTAGATTTAAATTATAAATAAATGCGAAATGATCAAATGTAAATACAAAAATACATTATAATATTTATAATATTTATAATATTTATAACATTTATAATTATTATAATATTTACGCATAGACATATTGCATCTGCCCTCTCCTCGGATTGGTAGTAGCAGAATGTTGCCGTTAAGTTTGTAATCGGCAACAAAATCTACTTGAGGATTGAAAGCTTCCGTCCTAAGTATCAAATTGTCCCAGTCTACTCTAGAGAAATCGATGATCAATATGTTAATTACAATTATGTAATTAAAAATACCATTTATATAATCTGATGTTTATAAATTATATATAATTAATACGATCGTGTGTCTTTAAATGTAAAAACAAACTAAAGACAAATTCTTTTAAATAATCTATAAAATTAAACTTATACAATTGTAATTATAAATGAAAATTATTTTATAAATTAATTCGCGTTTATTATTTTTTATTTGTGATCTTATTTTTTTAAATAGAACATGAATCAGGTTTTTAAACATTCTCACTAGAAAACATATTGTTTCTAGTGAGAAACATATGTTTTCTCTTTTCTTTTATATGTAATATTTAATAAGTGCATTTTTTCCATTTTTTACGTGTATCAATTGATTTCGTACTGAGATTGATTTCATAGTTGATTTCATAGAAAATTACGTACTGATACTTCAAAATTTGTAGATCCTTCGTCAGTCCATATACCTTGACATTTCGATATTCTTGATTGAGGTTTACCGCGCCGCCCTTGGGGTTACCAATTTTTAGGCTGTCGACCGCTAGTGGCTCGAGAGGAAGAATTTTGAAGCTCTTTAGACCTAAATGAATACGACAGATATTTGATATGCGAATTCAATGTGCATCTTATTCTATAATGCATTGATTGCATTCCACTATAGCAACGTACATAATTTACACAGCTGCAGTAAGATAATATTTATAGAAAAAAATGCTAATTGAAGAAAGATAAACCATCATAAGTACCATAATGATAGCTTTATTACCGTATTTTACATATCATATTCTATATTACTTCTATTACTTTTAATATAAATTAATTATATGAATAATAGTATCGTCATTATATTAGCTGAGTAAAATTAATTATTTGTATTTTACAAACATATATTAATGTTTTATAATATTCTTAGAAGCACACATTACTTTGAATGATTTATACCGTCTCTCAAATGTAATTGCACAATGCATAGTCATTGAAATTTATTAGACGTAATTCTATGTAGTATTATCATTATCTAATAATTTACGTCAGTAAATGGAAATTAAAATTACTGATAACTCGAATTTAACTTTTGTAATTTTGATAGATATGTGTCATATAAATTTTTTGTGAAGCGGAAACATGGCTTCAACAATTTTATTGACACAATTATTTCTTGAAATAAGCATAGAAATAAATAGAATGATTGATTTATACATGCTTACTTGCAAGAAGTTACCATTGCCTCGAGCTATTATTATATATAACTCTTTTTTTTGTCAACTGTAATTCTTATATAAGTATGTCTTTATAGCATAACAACATTTTTTATTTGATTTTTCTTACAAAAATGAAAATATGATATCCGAACTTAAATATTTGGTTAATATACATATATATTTTATAGATCTATTAAAAAAAGAATAAATGAAAGGAAACTCAAAAAATCAAAGAAAACTTACACATGAAACTTATTTCTTCGAAGGAAACGGATGTTTATAAAATTATTACTGGAAAAATGCTTGATTACTTTGACAATAATGTCATGATACATATATGTAGAAAAACATATGTAGGAAAAAGTGATTTGTGATGATCAACTTATATTCATAAATTATTTGGATTTTTCAGAATTATACCATGATGTTTATTAATTAACAAAAAAATTAACAAAATATATTGATAATCTTTTTATTGAAAAAATAAATAGAAAGAACCTCGCCCATTTTATATAAGGGCCATTCGCGCCCAGTCATCAATCATATAAAATTTTGTAGATAATAATGGTAGAATTAAGGGAAAAATAGATTTAGTTTTTCAAACCCCCGCCGAAAGTAGTTCTGACCTCCTAATGATGTCATTTTATTCGTTCGATGGTTCATTATCAGAGCTGTCCAACACGTTAAATATGTCGTTGCCATGCTCGGAAGATATTTGTATGTTATTGGAAAGATATTTAGCGTATTCTAGATATCAAATGGTCGACGTGATATGGGCACAGCAACCTATAGAGCACCATTCTTACATTGTGCAGTAATATCCTTTAATAGTATTTTTTCCATCACCATTATATTATGCTACAATACAGATATGATATCGTGTTTTATTATTTAGATTTTTCATTCTACAGTTGAACATGACTTAGAATTTTTGTTTTTATTACTCTCCTAAAGATTTCTTTTTGCATCCAAGGCACCTCCTCGTGGTGACGGCGGTAACAAACAAATGTGAATGGTGAATGTGAATAGTGCTTGTACTGTAGGCTGCTGTGCATATATTGTCGATCATTTGGTATATCTAGGATACGCTAAATATCTTTCCAATGACATACAGATACCTTCCGAGCATAGCAACGACATATTTATTGTATTAGACAGCTCTAATGATGAGTCTAACGAATAAAATGACATAATTAGGAGGTCAGAACTACTTTCGGCGGGGGTTTGAAGAACTAAATCTATTTTTCCCTTAATTCTACCATTAGTATCTACAAAATTTTATATGATTGATGACTGGGCGTGGATAGCCCAAAATGGGCGAGGTTTTTTGTACGGTATTGTTTAAAAACAATGCCAGTCCAGTTTTAAAGTAACATGTTAAATTCTATATTAAGAGATTTGATTAATTGCTGCATGTTAAAAAATGGAGCAATATGAGATAAATTTTAGAAGTAAATAGTTTTATATAATATTATTGATTATGAGTAAACTATATTATCAGATAATATGCTATAATAATCGTTATCAGATAATATACGAAATTATGCTACAAAAAATTTTACAATGTTTAGAATAATTACAAAAAATTCTAATTTTGAAACATATTGCAATTTATTATCGTTTTTATATATTAAAACCGTTTTTATATATTTTATATATTAAAAAACATTTATTTATTTCAAAGAAATTTTACTCAATGTAATTATTAATTATGGCATGTAACTAGCAGTACTGTTGTAATTGTATAAATCTATTTGAAAATTAACTTATACAATTATATAACGATCAGATGTTCCATTATACACTATTATTAGTTTGTGATACGGCTGCCAATCTTATTCTGATGAATATTTTTCGCATTAAGAAATTCATAGAAGGAAATAAAATATCTTGTTTAATTTCCATAAATAGTTTTGAATTTTATAGACGTGAGATTTTATGGACTATAACTTGCTGAAGCAACAGTCTGAAAAATAATCATTGTGGTTTAAACTTTCAATAAATCAAAAAGAAACACACATGATGACTTATATGAACATAATATATGCGTACGGAAATAAATTTTATATTCCACATAATATGTACTACTATATACTATTATATGTAATATGCAAGTATTAAAATTCATAATAAATTATAAATAAATTTATATAAATTTATTTATATTACATTTTCTTAAGTTTTTTAAATTTATAATAAATTTATAACTGTTTCGTGATAAAAAATTATACATATTTATTTTACCTTTGGCCATCGAGACAACTGCGTCTTGAACAGCAACTTTAAGGCATTCATGTATTTTCGGGTCTGACATCTTACAAGTCTTGAAATTGTTGGCTATAAAATAGAAAAAGAGAGAAAACTATCATGTGTAAGTTATTACATAACTGACTGCATTATTGTAGATCCAGTAAACCTGTATGCTTACTCGATCTTTAAACGCGGTAGCTGACTTTCTCTTTAAACCACGTCAATTTCGGTCAACAGTCTAATTTAATAAAAAGCAATTCACATGGATGTTGATTTTGATTTTAATAATTAAATTATTAATTGTTGATTTTGACCCTAATAATAATTCAGTACGTGACCGATGTTTTGAAATTTCAAGAGTATTGTAGTTAATTGAGAATTGTCAGTCCATATTTTTAAATACATCTTATTGTATGTATATTATTAAATAATTTCTTGACAATATTTTTTTAAATTTACATATACATATAATTATTATTGTTATTATTATTACAGGTATTACATTATTTAAATTATTTTAGATAAACAGAAATTTAATTAAATATATTAACAAATGTCAAAAATGTTTTATTATTTTTATTAGCACCAATCTGAATGTTGATTAAATTTTAGTTTATTTAATCTAAAATATTAAATCAAAGTTTGTTGTAAAATTTGATAAAAATGTGTGAAATAGCATTAACAAATATAAAATAACATTAATGATAAATCTATAGTTTATAGTTTCATAAAAGTTTTAATCTTTACTCAAGCCTTCTCTAGCCAACAATTATGAATTAATTTGTTATAATTTGCTTAGGCTAGACAGTAATGGGGGGTGGGGAGGAAATCTGGGTAAAGGTGGAGAAAATACTGAATAATCTTAATACAATTAAAATATCATTAGATTATTTCTAATTTAATATACGAGGAAACTAAAATAAAAGTTTTACGTGATCTATATTTTATTAATATTAAAAAATATTAAAATATAAAATACTTAAAATTTGAAATATATAAAAAATTTAAAATATTTTATTAAATTAAAAGAAATCTTAAAATTTCTAATACACTTTATTTACTTTAAACACATATTTAATATGTGCTTGATAAGTTTTCTTAGTAATATTTTTGAAAAAAGTGACTTGATAAAAGGTCATTACATGAAAGTACAATTATGTTACTTACGGAGGTCTAACGCCATCGTGTTTACAATCACTGCCAGCAAGAGAACTACCTTCATCTTGAATTTTTCTTCTGCTCAACTCAACAAAAAGAAGTTGTAGCAGGCAGGAAAATATTCAGCAAAGTTTAATATGAACTGGAAGATATGGCCAATCCAGTCAAGCTATTTAAGCATTGCTCGCCCCACCATATTTCTTTTCTAGCATCGTTTACATACTGTATATGTATATCTATATATGTAATACATATGCATACATATGCATTCAGAGTGAGGTAGAAAGTGTACCTGTTAATTGTCCAGCGACATGTTTAGGTTAGGTCAGCTATCAGTCGTCGTGACTTATCCGCTCATGTGATTATTTGACGTACTGATAAATATTAGGAGATAGTTAATTTTATGTAAGAGGAAAAAATCGGCCAAATGTTATTTGAATGGTTTTAAATTATAAATGTTATAAATAGACATATTCATGTCTATTTACAACCAAAATATATCTGATTTATAATTTAATTTGAATATATGTCGATTTTGTAATTTATATATATATATATATATATATATATATATATATATATATATATATATAAGCCTACAAAATATATATTTATGATAAAGAATATAAGAATATTTTTTTGATCGTTCAGTTATAAAAATTGCTTTCCAAAGATTTTTCCGATCGCAATAATAAGAAATCAAAATTTTAATTAAAATGTCAATTTTTAATTCCTATGTCTGATTTCTATTCCTATTCATTGTACATTGAGAAATAAAAGTGTTGAATAAAAAAAATATTTCTTGAATCAA
The DNA here is from genome assembly GCA_901521435.1 of Crematogaster levior. Taxonomy (NCBI): domain Eukaryota; kingdom Metazoa; phylum Arthropoda; class Insecta; order Hymenoptera; family Formicidae; genus Crematogaster; species Crematogaster levior. Next base: position 105,885 of record CABEGB010000693.1, on the reverse strand, counting down.
CTATATGTGATGGTCACGAGCTTGTCAAACAAATATTGTCAAAAAAATGTGTGTCGATAAATTAATGTCATATTAACATATTTAGTCAATAACTTTTTTTCTTATAGTAGTCATGGTCAATTTTAAGTTGTTCAGTTTAAATCTAAACCTGTATGTACAAGTAAAAATTGAAAGAAGTTATCTCGAACGTGACTGTAGCATCAATGTTTGAAATGATTCACAGTGTTATGAAATAAAAATAAATAACAAGAAAAAGGAATTACAAACGTGCCACAAACAGCATTGCAAATGGATTTTCTCAGAATCATTCAGAGATTTATTAGCTTCTACTGCATTCAGTCGTACTTGCCAAATTTATATCTTGACAAAGGTTGTTTGACACTGACGTGTTTGTACAGCTCCTCACGCATTGCGATTCTTACGCGCGCAATCCTATACATTATTCTCCAAACATTGACTAAGTTAACAGAAATTAATTTAAATTGCAGTGTCAGTTTTTCGTCGAGGCGAAAACTTCTGTAAGAAGTAAAAAGAATCATAACATTATAACACAAGAAATTCGCTCCTTTACACGTGTCGGTCACATTCGCCACGTCATCAGTATTTTTTATTGTTAATTTGTATTACCTATTGATGATTGCGCCTTTTCTTTCTATTACATCCGAACATACATATTATGACATTACATCCGTTGACCCCCCTCCCCCCATCCGTATCCCCCCTCGAGGACTTGGACTATGACTACACCTTTTTACTGTTGGACCAACATATTCTCACTACCCAACGACCAATAATTGTCACGTTCGATTTTTTTACCGCTTGACCATAATACTTTATGTTGTTTTTGTGACGGGGAAAAATTTATATCTGGACGTATTAAGTATGCGTGCGAATGTTTTAGAGTTAACTTGTAAGATAAACTCGACAAACTGCCACTCATTATGTAAACGACCCACACATTGTAACATTTTTATTGCTGATGAAGACCCCGTGAGGTCGAAACGTTCGAGTGATTTTTCGATTGAGTGTGTCATTGTGTATTTTGTGATTGTGCAATGAGAGATTAAATTTACTTTTATTTTATTATGTCATCTATATATATATATATATGTTGCTCGTTTTTTTATATACATTGGCCTTTCGTGTTCGTATAATTTTATTATTTACAACGAGCGGTATATACTTATCATAGTTATCTGTGTGTGCTTAAACACACTGAAATTGTCTACGAAATTAACTGTTTAAATTGTAATGCGAGCTACATAGGGCAAACGAAGCGACATTTGATTACCCGATTAAAAGAACACCAGAATGATGTCAAAAAACCCACAGCAAATCATTCTGTTGTTAGCAAGCATAGGTTATCTCACAACCACGAATTTGACTGGAACAATCCTACCATTCTTCATATGGAAACACATAGGAAAAAAAGGGAGATTGCGGAAATGCTTTTCATCAAGAAATGCAATTTTGCAATCAACTCCCAAAGAGACACGGAAAATTTGACTTCAATTTATGACGGACTCCTTAACATTTTATAATTTATAACTTTTACTTTCACTTGACACAACCTTCAGTTATTTATTATTTTCATTTCAGACTATTGACCCGATTTCTCTATTTTAGATTTATTTAATATTTTATAATTTATATCTTTTATTTTTACCTTATACAACCCTTATAAAAATTTTTCACCGCTTTTACACCTCATATAGGTCGTTTTTAGCCCGTTTTTAGCCCGTTTTATCATTTTTATGTCCGTTTCTTGCACTCTCAAGCACGCTTAGTCTATTGCGAAAGAGCATGACGAGTATACGCGAGTATGTATATGAGTATTTTTGAGTGGATTGTCCGTTTTTAATATTCGTTTTTCAGTCGATGAGTGACAATACGTTAATACGTTCCTTTTTTACTCACAAAGATGAGGACGAAGTAGGTTGTCCGTTTTCAATATTCAATTTTCCGTTGATGAGTAACAACACGTTAGTACGTTTCTTTTTTACTCACAAGAAAATATCCGCGGACTGTCTCTAAATTGAAGTACATTTATTCTACAAACTTAAAAATATGTCCACAAATTTTTATAATTTATATAAATTTATATAAATGTTTTAAACTACTATAAATAAATGAACAATTATAATGATTGATTATTTGATTATTTTATTTCAAAAGATGCGTTCCAATATTCATTGCAAATATTGAAAATCTATAGTTTACGTCACATACACTATAGATTTTCAGTACTTGCAGTGAATATCGAAACGCAGCCAAAATGTGCTATGTGAGTATTTATGAGTGCTAAACGAGTATTTTTTGCTCGCAGCTAAATGTACGTTTTTACACCTCAAATTTACACACAGCACGTATTTACCAATCAAAAATACTCATAAGAATACGTTATTACCACTCGGATATACTCGTACGCAATCCGTTTTAACCACTCATTTTTACGGAAAATTGCCCCTTTGCGCCCTAAAAACGGATCGTACTCATTGAATCAAATGTACGTTTTTACCACTCAAACTGACCATTTTCGCGGGTCAAAAACGGGCCAAAAACGGTAAAAAATTTTTATAAGGGAACCTTCTCTTATTTATTATTTATATTTTAGTCTATTTCTCTACTTATTCCTTTGTGTTTGTGTCCTTTTTATTTTATCTATTTATTAAAATTTTGTAACGTTTGTCACATTTTCGGACTCAATTTTGCTCAGTCCTTTCGTTTCCGTCACCAACAACAGACGTACTTTATAAGTAATCGTAATCGATACCGATTCATTGTCATCTATATTATTTAACTGTATTCATTTTTTACCGGACTATTTTTGTAAGTTTTTATTTTGATTTGTATAATTTTGCGCCTTTAAACGATCATTGTAGTTCCTTCACATGATATTTGTAGATATATTTGAAGAGGACCTAAATCTCAGGTCGAAACGTAATAAACGTCATTTTATATATCACTGGTGCCAGTTTGGGAGTCAGTTATTACCTTCTACTTTTATTTTTTTATCACTGGCAAAGAGAAGATTTTCACATTTCTTATCATAGTTATTATAACACAATTTTACATTAAATAATTAAAATTAATATTTATTTGCTTTAGTTCCATGTATTTGACAATCTTTTTATTTACTCCTTTCCTTTTTTTTGTGGCAAAATGAACCGGTGATTCTGAGACACAAAATATCATGTTATATTAATTAATAATTTATGTCGTTTAAATTGCTGCTAGTTTAGTTATTTAAATATTAATTTTTTGTCAACATTTTGGCAACTTACATTTAAAAATAGTTAAATTATATTTTTGTATATTTTACCTTAAAATATAATAATAATATTATAATAGCATATACGGAGAGATATCAAAAGTTTAATAATGTTATTAATGTAGAATTATAAGAAAAATTTGAGAGAACACTCTACAATGGCCTTGACATTATGAGTTACTCGTGCAAGCATACATATACACTACCGTCGGAAAGTTTTGCAACACCCTCCAAAAACCAATTTAAGCTCCTATAGCTTCCGCAATAATAAAAGAAATGTAATAAGCTTTTTATGAAAAGTTGTATTTATTTATATACTACTAAAAATGATTAACAAAAAGCTCAAAAAATATTTTTAATTTAAACAGCAGACTCATCAATATGGCCACCTCTCAACCCAAACTAAATTATTTACACAGAACACCACCAACGCGCCTAATTCTCGTTATCAGACAACACTTATGCTTATAGCAATACGAAAACGGCAACTTTTCATGACCCACTTGATTATTTCATTTTATTAAAAATTTTTAAGCCAACTTTTTTGTTTGCTCCTTTTACGGGTTTTTTTTATTTAAGAATAAAGAGTACAAATTACATGTCTGGAAAATAATATATCCCTTTGATTAGGTGAAAACTAAGTAATAATTTATAATTACATTTATTTTCCATATTAATTTGACTTAATATACCAAAAATTCGCGGTTGGAGGGTGTTGCAAAACTTTCCGACGGTAGTGTACATAACATGTAATAATATAAATATATAATGTAATAATATATGTAATAATATAATGTAAATTTCTGAATACATATAAAAAAATAATACATATTAAAAAAAAGAAAGAAATCTCTATTTTTCACAAATTAAACCTAGCAAATTAAAGCATTTAATTAACATTTGACGATGCGCATTAAATATTTATATTTTCTGTTTATCTGTACTTTTATTGGTTTTTTTTTGTATTTTATACTGTACAGTAAATATGAAATCAAGAGATATATTTCTTGCACATTAAGATTTAATAATTGCAATTATCATAAATAATAATTATTAATTAGTATAAATAAATATAAGCTAGATATGCCAGATTTGATACAATAAATGTATAAAATAAAATTTTAATTATGTGAAAAAATTTTTTAAATATATATAATAAGCATTACAATATCAAATGTTTGAAGTAAAATTTGAAATAATAAAGAATACATTAGATATACGTGCGATCTAAGAATTTTATAAATAGAATGGATTTGCCGAAACAAAAATGTCAAAAATAAACTTATGGCGTTACCGCTTTGTTATAAATGAAGTGACGATATAAAATGTATTTTACAAGTTATATCTATATATAGTGTAGAAAAATAAATATATAAAAGTTATCATGGCCAGTTTACCGTTAACTAAGGCCTTTTCATTGGATCTTTAACTACTGGCGAAGAGATTTACTCTCATAAATATAAATAATAATAAATCTTTAAGATAAAAGAATCCCGTATCTTAGATTTAGGATAAAAGTCAAAGTTTGAGAACATTATATACGATTCATTATAAATATATATTATTTCACTCGTCAAAGAACTTTTTTCTGATATTTGAGTGCCAGGCTATTTAGCGGCGGTCTAGTTTTCAGGACTCCAAGGTCAATAGCATGTCCAGTGAGCGGACATTGGGATCGTTTACGTCTGTAACCGGTATTACAGGCATTTTTCTCTTGTCGCACTATATATCTGGGGAAATAATGGACGCGCTTTTTTTGTGTTGTCGCACACGGCGGCATCGTTACCACCAAGTCCTGTTTATGAATCCTACCCACTGGTTCTGGAAACAGTCGCTCATTCAGCAAATATTGCTGTAACGATTCCGACGATTTGGATGACGTCAAGGTGTGGTTTGAGCCATGCGTTTCAAAATAATTTTGTTCTCGAAATTTTCTCAGGTTCTCCACTTCTTGATCCATAAAATTCTCAACTGCGGAACTATTGTTGTGCCTGAAACATCGTTCTATTTGCTCACAATATTCCGGAAAATCGTGTTTCTCTGCACGCTTATCACCACCGATCTTCGCAGTTTTCTTCTCCAGTTCGTTTCTGTAACAACAATCTTGCTTACGCAATTGCGCCGTTCTTTTATCTCGTACCGGCGATTTCAACGAAGGTCTTTCGCTCGACTCCGGAATTTGCCTCCTAGATCTAACAGTCTTTCGTAATGTTGACTTTGACAACTTTCGCGGAGATACTTGAGTTCTTTTGCTCGAAGCGCAGGTGACATCGTCGGATCCGTTTTGTTCGCTCGCTAGTGAATTTGCAGGCGCTGTTGGGGACGTCGGAGAGCCTTGCTTGTCAATGCGCTTGCAATCATCCGGCAATGCCGTTTTCTTATCGGGAATGGTATCCTGCAGTCTTGTGCTTGTCATAAGTCGGTGGTAACTGGATGATCGCGGACATGCCCGCAAACAGTCTCCCTCATCTGCAGTTCGTAGAATCTCGCAAATCTTACTCTGTACGTTGCGAAGAAATTGAGATCTGGGCGCGTAGTCGATTTTCTGAACTCTTCTGAGTGTCTCGCAGCTGATCGGCGAAGTCAGTGCCGCTTTGTCGCCAGTTTCTCCAATAGGCCTGAGTTTGAGCTCGCCTTGGCAATGACGACAGGGCGACACGGATTTGTGTCGTGTTCTCGGCGACTTTGCGTGCGTCTTGTTTACCTCTGAATGACAATAACAACCCTTTACTGGCTTTCTAGGTGCGACTTTCAAGCATTGTTCTCGGGGTTTCTTGGACGTCAGTGTAAGTTTTCCAGATGCTAACATATCTGGAACTAGTGCGGTTGTATGTTTTCGATTGACGTGAATGAAGATACTCCGGATACAAAACAGCGCTTAAATGTAATTTCTATAAATTGGCACATGTATCTTGCCATGTAATATTGTCTTGACTCTTGCGGCAATCGGTCGAAGATCTGCAAAGAGATAATGAAAATTAATGAGTTACTTGAAGAAACCAAAGCAATACAACTCCCAAGTAGAACAGAAAATAAAATTAGGTGCATATGACGTTACATCGATCAATTTACATCATTGTTTTGGTCATGATTTGGTCAATCTTGTATGCAAAATATACTTACAGTGTTTGCGAACGCAACTTTTTCACTTCAGCGTCAATACTTCTGGAACCTTCACCAACATGTACTAAAGTTTATCTTTTCTTGTAATTTTTCTTAGTGTTTCTACCATATTAAAGTTTAAGGTGTATTGTCATTAATTGTATTGCAAAATTGGGTCGTTTTAATTGTACACGATTTTTACAATAATTTAGTTTACACATTAATACGATTAAATTAAATATAAACATATGAATATTATTCACACACAATTAGTGATCCAAGCTATAGTGAATTAAATTTGAAGCAGTATAAATATTGCAAAATGGAAAATTTTGCATTGTAAATATCTTTTTTCTCGAATACATAGCTCAAAGAGAACAGAAAGTCAAAATAATGCCAATTTGACGTCATATTGACCAAATTTGTGTCATGTTTTAGTCAATATAATGTCAACTGACATTATTTTGATTTTTTCCTTGAGAATATAATCATTTGTACAAGGGAGTTGGGTTCCTTAACCTAGCTTTTTTTACTTTATTTAACATTTATTCACAATTTCAGCTGCAACTTTTATAAGAAACTCCCCAACGACGAAACTCACTAAAATTACCATAATGCCTTTATGAACTTTCGCTTTCAACAACGTACTTTACACACGCTCCGAAGCTTCGAATACATACTGAACAACTGAACATACTCGATCGTTACCGACGTGAAGTTTGACGCGATTCCACTGTAAACAAAAAGGGACGCTCCAATCTAGCCAAATTGTAAAAGACACAAGGCCACTTCGACCAAACTCCGATTGATTCAATCGTTGATTAAAGGATTGCCAACATGACAAAATGGAAATTCAATATGATCAATTTTATTTCTGGCGATATAATCGCTGTTATCTTTAATTTTTCGTTACACATCTTCTCATCTACAGGTATTATAGTTAATAACGCAGGAATCAACATAATAGTAGCACATTGGCCAGGATACTCGATACAACTACATTTAACTATTCAAAAATTAATTTATTTGATTAGTTTATTTGAGTAAATAAATTCGAAAAATCAATTTAATTAAAATTATGAAACATTCAAATAATAATTTGCAGACTATTGACAAAATGCAACGAACAAAATTTACGGATTCTGACAAGAATCATTTATTAGATATAATTTTATATAGTCACATAATAGAAAACAAAAAACTAATAATATATCTAATGTACAAAAAGAAAAACATGGACAAATGTAACAATTGAGTACAATAAGAATAGAACAAATATTAAGTCTGAAAAAAGTTTACATCTTTGTTGGGACAACATAAAAAGATGTGTAACAAAAGATTAGAGGTTAGGGCGATTATATCGCCCGAAATACAGTTGATTATACTGAATTTTCATTTTATCATGTCGGCAATCCTTTAATCAACGATTGAGTCAATCGGCGTTTGGTCGAAGAAAATTGCGCGTTATTAAAATTCGCTCGAGCGGTCTTATAGCATTTTCTACTGAGAAAACTAGTGCAACACTAGTACTGAGTGCAATTTTAGATGCTAATTTCCAGTAGAAATTAAAAATGCACTTAGTGCACACCAGTGTTGCACTAGTTTTTCTCAGTAGAAAACGCTAATAGTTTATTTCGCGCTTATCCGTACGGAAAAAATGTCACTCGTTCACTCATCCGCGGCAACTTCACGGCGCTTCGCTGTTGTCCATCCATGTTTAGAGATCCTATAATCAGAGGGTCTGTTTTTTTTAGCTGCACTGCTGAACTGGTGCAATAAGTTAGAGTGAAAAAAAATATATTTGGGTCTGTTCTTTTCAGCTGCACTGCTGAACTAGTGCAATAAGTTAGAGTGAAAAAATATATATATGTCTCATTCCAACTTATTGCACTAGTTCAGCAGTGCAGCTAAAAAGAACAGACCCAGAGTTACGCTTACAAACCCTGACTTTTGATTGGTCCGACATCTTTGGTCTATTCGGTACATTTCGGATAGCTTCGTACATCTTCGGAAGATAAGCTTGTTCGTTTTAGCTGCACTTCTGAACTATAGTGCAATAAGAACTTAACCTACATAAACGTGTATTATACGCATGCGTTTATGCAAGAAAAAGAAAGAAAATATTGCAATCTCTTTCTATCTCCGCCATTTCTGGTCTCGTATGTCGAAACCATGGATCTAAAGAAGATATGGATGGAGTCTAAAGTGTGTATACGGGCAAGGGGCTGTGAAATTTGCGGCAAGGGGAATGCATAGTGCTGTCTCTTTCTGTAGGTAACCTTCGTATGTTTCCGTCGCATATCCGATGATTCCCGAAAGATTATATATCCCATATTAGCTAACTCTTGAATACGTCAATTTTACTTTATATAAAGCGTCTACAAGGAGTTATGATATATAAACTGTACAAGACGCAATGCGCAGTTTGGATATCTTCGGTTACATTTGTTACAAAGCCGAAGGTTACCTACAGAAAGAGACAGCACTATGCATTCCCCTTACCGCAAATTTCACAGCCCCCTTGCTATAGACTCCATCCATATCTTTTTAGATCCATGGTCGAAACTCTGATTATAGGATCTCTATCCATGTTGATCATGGGATGCCGTCCATGGATTATTGTACTCCCCTTTGACTAACCATAGACCATAACCGTAGACTACTAGTTAGCCTTTTCATGCTGTAACCAACATTACGCGTACCGTCATAGGTTAAATAGTAGAAAACCGAAACAGATTTCAAATCACGTTTAGCAGAGTTCAAAAAACCATTTGCAATATACATAGACTCTAGGTATGTGATAAAGCGCGACGTAAGTTATATTCCATCTCTGTCTTCTTTCATGTTTCACCAATTGAAATCGGACTTTGTGTTTCGATTTTCTCTTTAACCTATGGCGGCACGCGTGATGTTGATTATAAGCCTGAAAAAGCTATCTAGGGCTGGTATTCATAGTCAGATCTTATAATTAAGACCGTCTTAAGTTCATCTTCAGATACTCCGTAGCCAATGAACTGATTCGTACAGCATCTAAAGATAAACTTAAGACGATCTTAAATATAAGATCCGACTATGAATACCGGCCGGGGCATAGACTTAATAGACGGAGCCTAAGCTGCCTAAATGGGCAAGGGGGGTAGTGATCTTTGCCGTAAGGGGAACGCAGTAGGTGAACAGTAACTTCGGTTAAACTCGGTGAAACTCGGTTAAACTCGAGGTTTGTTCGCGTCGCTTGCCCCAACATGCTCCTACTCGCTCCAATACGCTCCAAACTATAGTATTACGTTACGTATACTATAGATTGGAGCGTATTGGAGTGAGTAGGAGCATATTGGGGTATTGCGACGCGAACAAACCCTCGGTAATATTTCGCTATGGTTTACGTCACGTATACTATATATTTTGTGTAGTGATACAGCGAAACACAGCCGAATATTTCCGAGTCGCGCCGGCGAAACTTTCCGAAGTTAGTGTTCGCCTATCACATGTTTTTTGTAAAAGGCTCCGTCTATTAAGTCTATGGTCCGGGGTTATATAGTCAAAGCTCGGCGTAGAATTTTGGAACGCAGCCCTGCATGTTTACAGTAGAGGGGCGGGGGAGGGGAGACTGGAGAAGCTGGCGACGCACACCGTCTTGTGGCGTCCCTGCATGGACGTGTTGCACGGTCTTTAGACATAGCTAAATTTAACTAGGTAAGGTCTTCGCGTTGATGTACCACGCGACGATACGCCGTAGGTGATATCCTAAGTCATCGGTTAGCTCTGCTGTGTGCTGATCGTCGTGTGATCCGATCTCTTTGTTCTCGATGCGGACAGGTTATTCGTTAGGTTTGTTAGGTTAGGAACGCGCCACCGCGAACGCATTTTCTGTACGGGTTACACGCGGCGTCATGGATTTACCCGGCAGCGGGATGTCCCGCGATAATGTCAAGTGTCCACGTTCGCTACCACAATTTTCCGAGCTGTGTTCAATACCGGCCGTCGCCGCCATCGCCGCCATCGCTGCGGCCGATGGTCGTAACCAGTCGCAGGGGATACAAACCACTACTCAAGTGACGTACCCGCAAGAGGCATCGGTGAGCTTCCTCTCGTTTCTTCATGTCACGTTTCCTCTCCTTTTTCTCATCAGTTTTGTCCTATCTTTGTTTTGTGATTTAATATTTATAATTTTTTTTTTAGACGAGTACATTTAGCAAGTATCTTTCACCTACCTGGCTTCAACTGTGCGAGAAGCAAGCAGTCCTCAATCAGATAATTAATGTTCCGAATTACAATCAAAATAATGGGATACTCGGTGCGCAATCAGGCAATTTTAGTTTTATCAACAGTCTATGCTTACCTTCTACGTCGCAAGCAGATACTATAAAGCAAGAAGTAGATATCCAGTCTAAAGAGGAGAAAAATTTAGACAAGGTAAGGTATTTTGTTAAATTTTTAAAATTGTATTTACTTGTGAGAAGGTTAACGGTGTAATATAAGCAAAATAAAAACATTTGTATAAAGTGATGTTTTTATTCTCAATTGTTGAGTAAAAAAAATTGAATGTTTTGAACTTTTGTACTCTTTTTTAGTAACAATAATTTAGTTATAAAAATAAGATAAGAAAGTTAATGAAAAAAAGAGAAAACATAAATTACATATAAATTGATATAACTGATTAAATAGATTAAAAAATGTAATAGAAAATACAACAGAAGCAAGTTTGATAAAAAACCTTGGTAAAGGTTAGAATCATAGTCAATGCTTATGAAATAGAAATATTGATTATTAGAATAAAGTTATAATAAATGGATTAAGTCGATAATTAAAAAGAATATTATCGTTTAAAGGCGAGAATATGTTAGCTTACAACTAGACTTATAGGACTATTTTGGTCATTGACCTTTTCGCACAGCTTTACTTAAAACGAGCGTTGTGTGTGTTTTTTGACCTTTTCTATTAAATTTACTTAATATTTAATACTTACTTTTTTTATTATAAATTTCAGGAATCTGAAATGTTAAAGCAACAGCAAACAGCGGCAGCCATGGCTGAATATTTCCAGAAATTACCATCTGATGTTGCTGTGCGGGAAGCATTTGAACTGTGTGTGGAACAAGCAAAGAAGGAGAAGACACGAGAAGAAAAAGAGCATACGCAAAATAATATTCTAAATATACCAAATATCAGGAATATCTATCTACAAAATGGTAATAATTTCGCAAATTCAGATCAGATGATAGTGACTGTTAATCCGAATGATCTGAATCTGCAAAGTTCTGAAGAAATTGAAAATAATTTGCGAAACGTTCTAAAAGTCGAGCAACAAGTACAAACCGATTTGCCGAAAGTCGAGAAAAAGATGAAATTTCGAGCGAAAATTGGCGACGTTAAAATGAGCGTTAACTTTGATGGAACCACACTTTACTGTTGTCCAGAGTGTAATTTAGGGTATCCAAGCAAGACGGATATTGAACAACATATACAGATCCACTTACAAGTACATATATATTTTATTGTTTTTAATTCTCGGAGACCAGATTGTTAAAAAATATGTATCAAGTAAAAAATTTTAATTCATTTCAGGAACGAAAGTACCAATGCAAAGAATGTGGTGCCATGTTGAAAAGAAAAGAACATTTGGATCAGCACATGCGAGGTCATTCGAATGAGCGACCTTATAAATGCGACGTATGCCAGAAGGCGTTCAAGAGAAATGAGCATTTGACAAGACATACCGTCATTCATTCCGGCAATAAAGATTTTTTGTGCTCCTTGTGCCGGAAAGCGTTTTCGCGTAAAGATCATTTGAACAAGCATCTTCAAACGCATCTTGGCATTCGTAAGAATAAAATGAAGGAGGATTCTTATTATATTGATCAAAAAGATACAGCAAGAGTATTTGATAACACCGATATCGCAGTGACGCCTAAGCAGGAGGTGAGTTACGTTCTAAAGGACGGTTGCTTAATGAAGCAGGAAGCCACTTTTTTGCAACACGTGCAGAATTGTTCGAAAAATGCGACTATATTGCACACGTTAGCCTCCCTTAATGAACATGTGAAGAAAGATGTAAATACGTCGGAACAACCAACCACACAAGCACAGAATAGTAATATGAATGAAAATACAAGGTATATAATGCCGTCTTAGTTGTAGATAAAATTCGCGTTTACATCGTGAAGCAATATACGGCATGATGGAGCCACCGTAGGTAATTTCAATTTTCGAATTCGTATTTTGTCATTGGAATAACTATTTTAGATTTACAGTTTAATTTTAATACGTCGAGACATTTTGGATTAAAAGCACATGAAAATTGGATTAAAAGCTACTGAAAAATGCGTATCATTATAAAGATATCATACAAATATGCATACATATCTCCTTTATTCTAAAGTCATCGGGACCGAGCACATTTTCTCTATTCCACAATTTCTCCTCAGTCCTCATTTTTATACTAATAGCGTGTAACGCAAAATAAAAATATTCTTGCACGGTCTGTTTTTTGCTTGATTTATGACTTATAATGTAATATGTTAGCTGATGCAATGCAGGAAAGCAATACACAAGAGGAGAAACTCGGTTTAGAGAAAGCTAACTTAGAGTAGAAGAAAACTTAGAATAGAGGGGTTCTGTATGTCATACGTGTCAATCTCATCTTTAATGCGATAAAACGTCAAAATACTTATGCTAAGCTATGAGATAAGCTGTGATTACCTTTATCATCTTTATCCTTCGATCGTTCAATATTATTTTTCTTCCTTATCTTCTCTCATCGTATCATTTTTTTATTTTCCAAAATTTTTTTATAGTTCCAAGAAAAGTTTACGAAATAGAAGCATTTATTTGATCAAATTTTGTTAATTCTTGGTATTTTAAAATATATTCATATAGATTTTTCTTCATATAAAATGAACATTTTAAAACAAATAGAAAGTCGATGAGAGGAATTAATAAATAAAGGAAGGTCAATTTATGTAATTACATGCTTGTCTGCCTTACTTAAGTTAGCCATAGGAACATTAGTTATTCAACAATTCTAGTCCATTGTCATTATTTTTAATTTTAATGGTTACTTGCCTTAAGCAAAGGCTTCTGGACACTTGGATTGTTTCACGATAACTAAAACACATTTACAATTCTCTATCTACGTAAATCTACGTAAATAGAATAAGAATTAAGAATAAGAATAATTATGAGAGATTGCTAAAATACCGAATCATCAAAAACAAGTTTGCCAATAGAATACGAGATGTCTCCTTAAAAGGAATGCCATTGAATAAATTCTGTGTTCAGATATTCGGAAGTTTCTCGCTCTTTCATATGTAGTACTTTTGTTACATTCATTAACAAATTTGAAATCAGAAAACAAACCGATTAATATAATAAATACATATGTAAAGAGATGATAACAGCATAATGTTTGCGAATTTAGTCAATTCTGATACTTAAATTGATATATTAATTCATATATTAATTAAATAACAGAAACTTCGATTGAGCATTTAGGTACTAAATAGATGTTATCAAATATACCGAAATAGAAGTGGTAATATGGGAGAAGGTTGTAACATGCGCATTGTTAAACTTTAATACAAAAATTACTTAACAGTTTTTAACCTGCCACAAATACAATGTTCTTCATAGAAGTTTTCTTCAAACTTTTCTTGCTGTTCCCATATTACCACCCTATTTTTTTATATAGTTTAGAATTTTTACAAAAACCTTTTTTACCTGCTGAATTAAAAAATGTGACTTTTTGCAAACTGAAAACCAAAAAAACCAAATAGTTACAGAGATGCGCAACGTTGACTCCATTTTTATGATTAGTCTCAACAAAAATGAAAAGATCTTAAATTATCACCGTTCTTTCTAATAAATAATATACTGCCAGAAATTTTATTAAAAAGATACAGAATACATTATTGTCAAGTAGAACACATAAATAGTTCTATCTGTCAAAATATTTCAATGTTGAGATTTACTTCTTCAACACAGCAATAGTAGTTCAATCGAAAATATTTGAGAAATTGATATTTCATTCTAATAGATGTCTCGAATAATATTTATAGATTTATGTTAACATACTACAGAAACGTGTTCCAGACAAAACATAAAACAAATATGATGAAATCAATGTTATAGTTTTATAATTCAAATTTGATAAATTTTTACATGAAAAATATGTTAAAATGCATTAAACGACATTTTCTCGAGTAGCATTTGGATTAATTTAATCATTGAGATAATTTTAATAATTTAAATTTTATATCTGAATATATCATTCCTCATCTCTTTTCTAAGTAGATTACTCATTATTCTCTCCTATTCTGCTATTTTGTGTTTTAGATTGATTTTTATGGTCTGAAGATGTTGTCGCTAATTGGTATTTAAAAATATGACAAGCATTTGTTTGATAAAATTTTATATAAAATTCCAATAATTCATTCCTTTTCGTTATTTCGATATTTGATCTCAAAATTTACTTAAATAAGGTCTAAAAAATATAAATAAAAGATTGTGATTACCCAAAAAATATTATTAATATAAATATTATTAAGTGGCAAAAGTTAAATCGACAACCTTGGATATGGAAGAATGTTTACATATGTTTTATTTTTAGGATACCTGCTTGTTCGACATTTCAATTTTAGTTTATACATATATTAGAGCGAGAGATCATTGAAGGATTTTTCATGCATCATAAATTCGCGATGATTATGATTATAGTTTTCTAACGTTCTCTTGTGTATGTGCGATTATGTATGTATGCGTTAGATATATGAATTAGAAGACAGTACTGAAAACACGTATACCGGACTCTGATATCGCGTAATACAACCAAAGACTTCATACACACATGCGTATGTCAACTAGCAGTATTCTAATTCGCGCTGGGGTATTTTTTTATTTTTTTTTGAGCTCCTGATTTATAATATAGTGTTCATTGAATAAAGGATCTTTGCATAAAGAAGGATCGAAAAATTTTTTTTTTCGAGATGAGGCGACGATTTTCATGATGATTTCTCTGAGTTTTTTTCATTGAGATTAGAGAGATAATGTAAGGTAATAGAACCTTTTAAACAATGAATGTGCATTTATAGGACTCGTCTTTAAGCATTGTTTGAACAGTGAAGATATGCGTTTACAAGACTTTATGCATTTATCCCGTAAGAGAATTGTTATTGTATAGTGATAATTAAAAAGATAGCTAAAAAATGACATGTATTTTTCAGATGGAAATATTTTTGAATAAAACATGTGTAATGTAAAAGTTGCAAGCTGTTTCTTTATACTTCTCACGAGTGCATCGAGTATTTGCAATCTGCGGTTAGGCCCCACAAAAAATAGCGTTATGTGGTCTTGTGCAATACAACGAATTATTGTCTCTGACATTAACGCGGAAATAATACATTGAATAATACATTGAACTTTGTGTCACTTTCAGAATGAATTCTTTGCATTCGGAGCTTTAACGGGTTGATATTTCTTATCCGAGTCATATTTCATCATCATTTGAATATCTATTGTGTTACTTGTATAAGAATTAACAAAGTATAAAATCATTATTTAATCTCATATAATGTATATAAATAAATTTTATTTGTTTTATATATTTTTACAGCAGAATATGCGGAATATGACAACAGTACAAAGGTAAAATTATTTGATATCTGCTCTTGTTCCTCCTCTGCCTTCCCCCCTCTTTTCCTCTATTATTATATTTGATACTTAACTGATATTAAATTCTCATTTGATGTTTACTCGTGCTCTTGGCATGCATTTAACATTAAACGTAATGTTTTTACTTTGTATTTGAATTTTTATACTGGATGAATTCCAGATATATATACGTGTTACGTGCATTTGGACTTTTAATAGATTTTTAAATATGAGATATATTAACATGGTTTTTAATCTAAAGTAGTTTATTTTATTTCTTTGTCATTTCATTATCAATGTATCACCTTTTCGTTGCCACAAGCAGCGCTCGATAATTTCGTATAAATACTGTAGGTAAGGCCAAAAAGAGACCCAAGCCACTCGAGCAGGTGACTCACTTTCGTCGAAAGAGTCGTTTTTGGCGTCACGATTTCCACTTCATTTTTCTTATCCAGTTCTTCGTCTTGCAGCTCCAATTGCTCCAAAGGCTGAATATCATCGAACCAATCGTCATCAGGCAGTGTCTTTGTTTTGTTGGAACTCTTTTCGTCGGAGTTCATAGAAGTCACGTTGTTCTGATTCATTTTGATTATTTCGACGGATGAGCCCTTCTTGAGATTGTCCGAAATCACCTTGCTGTGATTCTTTAACGTCGACAGTGACTTTATCTGATCTAGGAAGCTGTTGTTGGGGTACTTGAGATTCGTATAGTTATCTGCTTTTAGCGTGTCAACCCAGATTAGTCTCAAAGTTTGTATATTAGTATTCGACGCGTTCTTCGCCAGGATCTTTTCTACATTGCTGATATTGCCAGGTTGATGGAAAACAAAGTTGTACGTTGTGCGTAGTTTTTCCCAAAATTTATCCAGCGACTTCGTGGCGTTGTCGAACTGTTTGTGATACGCCGCCAGTCCTTCCGTTGGGAATAGTTTTGTTATTTGTGGCTTTGGTTGCACTCTCGTGGCAAAGAGCTGCGAAATATATCGAAAAATTTACGGGAGTTTACAATTTCATATATCTTGACACGAGTATTTTTTAAATATTACATTTAAAAATTATAGCAAAAATTACGAGATTTATCTTTATCTTTGGAGAGAGTAAGCTTATCTATTTATGAAATTTCCTGTAAGAAATTGTTATAATCAGGATCAGAAATATTGTTCAACAGTTGAATGAATCTTTTTCATAACGTGAATTTTATTAGACGTGATGTTGTAATATACCGTGGACGAATGAGACAGCCACATAATCGTGCATTGCAACACGTTCATTCGTTGAATCTACCAGCGACAGTAATTTCATTTTCACGAAAATTATAAGTCGCGTTGCCAATTGCGGTTGCAACTGGTGATTTTTACGCTCTGATTAAGAATAAATGTTACTTACTGGAAAGAATCGATCACTGTGAGACTGAAATATGTAATTATATTTAAAGTTTTTCGCGCGTACTTTATAGTGCGGTTAGGAAGTTCGCTTTATAAAATATTCCGTCAGAAAATCGACAAGTTCTATGCGGAGCATAAATTGTATATTATATATATGACTTAATGCAGCCAGAAAAAGTTTAATACTTTATTAAAATTGGTCCTAAAAAGGTTTTTTGAAAAGCCTTAGTTAATTTTAACGGATGTACTAGTAGAGAAAAAAATTATAAATTTTCAGCCTTATAAAAAACAACTTACAAATAAAATTGGTTATACTTAAAACGATTGTAAAATTTAGATTTAAAAAAAAATTGCTATATTATAAAAAGTTGCAGTTGTGGAATTAATTTAATTTTTAGCAAAGATGATAATATTCGAGCAATCGTTTCCGGAAGTTATTTCATAAATCTTTATAAAATTTATACCAGAAAGTATTATCTATATATTAGCAGAGAAACAATTTAATATTTTATTTAAAGTAATTATTAAAAAATAATTTAATATTATATACAAAATTAATTAAAAATCTTTATTGTGTTCTCTCTGTATATTAATATATTATACAATATATATTATTCACCAAAAAATACATATATTATTCACCAAAAAATGTAAAAAATTATAGGAATTGGATAAATTTGAATTAATCAATTCTGAGTTAAGGTACTTACGCAAAGAAGACAATATCCCAAAAGCTTCATGCTCTGATATTTTCGATATTTTCGATGACGATTTATGACTTTCTTGGACGGTGCGGATGATCGACTGAAGATCCCCTTCGATTTCAAAACCTTTTTATACTTATGTGCAATGCAAGAGCGTAAGCATGCGCCACGATTGATTGACTTTCATGGTTTATGTCCATTGTCTTTCGCCTGCGCCTTTGCGAACCATCGGCATGGCGTTGCCCAACGGAATTAATAATCGTAGCACGCATGGTTTCTTCGCGGCCAAATCGGCTTGACTTGTCTCAACAATTTATTCCCTGATTTTTATGGCAGGTCAAGGTATTGCACGTCAGGGCTTCGATCATATCGAACTTCATGTAGTGTGAAAATCGATGGATTGCATCCGCTTACATCGCAAACGAAATAATTATATTCGATAGCTCCTTTTAGTAAATAAAAAAATTATATGCATCACGTCTTTTCATAAGATACTAACCGTGTACAGGGAGGAGATAAAACTTGGGAAGACGATTTCGTTTTTGCCTCTGATATCATCAGAATTTATTTAACAAAACGGTGCATTTATGGATAATAGAATGCACACGAGAGTAAAATATATTCATATAGTATAAATTTACAATAAGAATCCCGACGAGCATGATGGGCAAGTTTTTACGCTTATCTAGATCATTGGCGGTCATGATACAATACATTCGAATGATTTAAATTCCTTTGTACAAGATCGCGGGTTATTTATTGATGAAAAAGTTGATCTTGTGTGTTCTTTTATCTTTATATTTGGACACTCAGATGTATGATATGAAGGAAGGAAGCGTCACGCGTCTTTCTACGAAGTTTCTTCAAAATTTCTATGGAAGTGTTTTATTCATCACCTTGCAAACAATAGAATCTTTTGTTGCGGTTTAGCGAACATTAAAATGTAAAATCAAACGGGATGACTAATCATAAAGAATGTGTTTGCTTATGAGTTCATTCGATCGTTGCGTTCGATTCGATAATATAGAGAGTAAGAGATTATCGAAGATGATGTTTCACGCGGGAAAGGAGAAAAGAAGGAGATAATAGGATGTATTGAAGAAATTAAAATTTTTACGAGTCTACGTTGACTTGATGAAAGGAGCTGATGCGCGAGGGAGAGCAGTAGCACTCGGAGATAAATCACGAAAGATTTAGTAGCTTACTCGAGGTTTACGAGGCAAATGATGTTAATGGAAAGATAAAAAGGATTTATTACACAGACGAGCAATTACAGTGCTTACTACAAATGTGCATAAGAAGTATTTCGATCTTTTCACGACGGATCGCAAGTAGTTAGAAGCGAAAGCTCTGTGGAAAGTCGTAGTTAAGCAAATAGTAAGACAGTACAATGGTTTTAAGCGTGCAGAGATTCGCTTCTTGTTCGCGTTCAAGAATTTTGCACGCGATAATCGCGAAATTGTTCCTGTTGAAATATCAAAGTTAATAATTCGTTATATTTCGCAAATGTACATATAAATTGGTATCATTTAATTAAGGAAAAATATTTCAATGTGGACGATATCTAAAGCATTACGATTATGTGAAATCGATTATGAAATCGCAAGAGCCACACACACACAGAACTTGTCATTTAATAAAATTTTCAGCAGAATTTCGGATTTATAACATTAGAGAGAGGGAGAAAGAGAGAGAGAGAGAGAGAGACAGAGAAAGAGATAATCGAAGCGTGTAACATCTAAGAAAGTGTTAAGAAGATAAAAATTTTCTTAAGTTTCTAGTAGACATCTCTAGAGTTTTGAATTTTTGAAAATTGACAACGAAAGGATTTCGTGATTATATGACAAGAAAAAGTATCGAAATAATATGTACATATAATCGTATAATATATATATTGATTGTCGAGTAAAATCAAACTCTAATCAGCTATTAATGCCTTGATTGAGCATCACAAGAACTTTTTGGTCGCGAAATCGAGTGCGGAGATTTGTCATATCTAAATCGTGTGATAGTAATCTAGGTATAATTAATTGTGTTTGAGGTGTCCTTAGTCTGCGCAAAGTGTGTGTATACGCTATGTTTAATCCGTTACAGCAAGAAACAGAGTGCGTATCTAAATACAGGATACAAAATATCTTGTGCAATCTGTGATAAAGAGTATATCGCAATTCGTAAAATGCACATACGAATGTATATATATCTATAACCATTTACATAACAATAATTGTATACCCGTAACAATTCGGAGAATACCTACTGACAGCAATTCGCATTGAAATACGCATCAAAATGCATTAATCTTTGAACGTATAAACTGAGCAAAATTAAATTTTATTACAAATTGGTGAGCATAGAGAAAAAGTTAGAAAGTAGCATACAATAAAGAAAATAGCACAGAGATATTATTAAAATAATTAAAATAATACAATTGAACATAATATTAGATATGAATAATATTGTATATAATTTCAGCGCATTTGTTATCAGCAGACAATTCATCCATATTCCTAGATCCATATTAGCATCGTCTTCTTTAACTCTAAATGCAACTGTCTATATGCTTTGAATTAAACAGACGTATTTAGGATTAATCACACGACGATGCAATGCCGATCTTAATTTATGAGACGCCGGATATATCTATTGTAAATGTAGTAAATGTAGTAAATCAATAGTAAATGTAAACATATTAGGAAGTGTATGTATATTGTTTTTTTTTCATGGTGCTTAATTCGCCACTTTCATAAGGCTCGTTATTCCTGGCCTATGCAATAATGTGGAGGTTGCGTCAGTTCGCATAGACTTGGAATTGTCACAGCCAAATAAAAACCATGAAAATACGCGTGCTCAATAATTATCCTTATCGACTAACAAGTTCGTCGCAGTCTCCGTGTGGCAATTGTACACGCTGCAATGCGCTGAAATGAAAGTTGAGAGGCTCGGGACATGATATGTCTCGAACCGTCCGTTGCTGTGAGCTCTAAAAGCTATCTCTTAAATTCATACGTTTGTATTGTGGTCCCCCGTGTCTCAATAAGGTCCGACAAAATCACGAATCTCTTTTTGGTTGCCTTTTCTTGGTCGTGCGTTCGGTGCCGTTAATGTGAATAAATTTTGAAAACGACAAATTAAATTCAATCAAATTATTTGCAGTAATTTAGTTTACTAAATTTAATTAACTTTAAAAGTTTAGTAATTATTTGTAATTTAACGCCAAAAGAAAATAAAACAATACAAAATAATTAAAATACATTTTATCTTTGATAAAAAATGTTTGTTTATATAAAAATTATGTATCATTCGAATGATCAAAGTATAATTATTAAAAGAGATAATTAAAACAAAATTTATTTAAATTTAGAATGCGAATTCTAAATTACAATTAATAATCTTTTACCATTTTAAAAATTACACTTCAAGATATAAATTTATATAGATACTAAAATATTAAACCGCATAAATGAACAAAACCTACGAGTTGTTTCGTATTATATAATTTCGTATAAATATAATTATGCAAAATTATATAATAGTATAATCATAAAACCATATAAAATCAATAAATCATAAATGATATATAAATTACATAATATAAAGTTTAATATTAAACAAAAACGTGCGCGCGTATATATTTAATTAATGGCACGAACTGAAGAAGGGCGTCGTTGTATCGCGGGTTTTCGTTTATGAGCCTATTTTTTAAAAAATACAAATATCATACATACAAAATATGAATACAATATACGTACACCTTTATATACAGTATCTACGCAACCTACGCACCTTGTAAATCGAAATAAGTAATAAGAACTGCGAAAGACACTTGTAACAATCATAAGATCTCAGGCATATGAGCGATTTCTCGCTACATGAATATCTTGTAGCAGAAAATCTGTCGATTCGATAGAACATTGTTATGTACGGATAGATATACACATGAAAGATTACTTTGTCACAGTTTAAAATTGCAACATGTTCCAATTTTGTGTCGAAGAATATAAAACATGCGTGTTTATACGCGATATGCATACGAGTAGTGAAAGAATATCGATTTTTAGAGTTACACAATTATTATCGTACTGTGTAAAATGCTCACCGAACTAAATAAAAGTAGATTTGTATGATCGCAAATTAAGAGGACGAAAGGAAAGAGAATATATATGAAATTAAAAATATATAATCACAAAATAAAAAATGTAATATTTTCCAAGTATAAAACTTTTAAATATGTAAATTTGAAAAATAATATTATTTTATTAAAAATATGTGTTATTAATTATACTGTGTTGTTTATCAAACATTATTCTTTTATCTGATATGATCATATAAGATTAATCACTTTATTATATACAATATAATATAATAATGTATTATATACAACATAATGTATAAATACATACACAATATACACACGCGTGTGCACGCATGTATGCATTTATACAATTATATACTATTAATCTATATTACATTGTATTATATATATAATATGATTAATCTCAATTTTTATTAGTTTAAAAATATTTTATTATAACTTTAATTATTTTTGTATATATAAAAATATTTAAATTCTAATATGGTTTTAACTATTTTACGAGATCTTTGGCTGCTCGTATAAGTTGACTGCAGAACAAAAAACCGCTCATGTGCAAGAAATCTTATTCATATCCTTGGGATGATCGTTAATCTGTCAATCCAGTTTAGAAGAGAACCCATATGATAGCTATAATAATTAAATATATTTTCTCTTACAGTCTTTTTTTAATTCATAAAGACTTCTATAAACCTCTTCGTTAAGTTTTTTGTTCTATATCTTTTGTGTTTATAAATTACATTTATAATTTATAGATTTATCACGATATCTCACAGATATTTGTCGATAGATATTTTAGAAAATGTTCAAAATGGTCGTCAAGTCAAAAAATATTCTATTTTTTCATGTCATTTTATTTAAATTGTGATGAAGATTTAGTAAGCCAAATGAATGTTTGTAAGATGGATGTTCATTTAAAATTTTATTGATATTGAGTGTGGCAGTTGCAAAGCAAAACGAGTTTCAAAAAAAAGGAGAAAAAGTATTTCAAATCGCGTATGTTATTGCTTTTGGCATGACATTTATATTATGATATACAGAAAACATGAAACTTTTTTTAGTGGTTCTCTCTAGCACTGGATTGAATGTATACAAATTTTAATTTTTGAAGTTATTTACAAACGTGCGTCCAAATCGGACACACATTTCTTAAGATATTATTAATGGAATGAAAACCTCCGGCGAGGCATGTCTTAATTTTGGATCATCCTCCGCAGTAAATGCATTATCCACTTTCGTTATACGATTTTACACACGCATTTACAACGTTTATAAATATTTGATCGCTTCGTCAATCTTTAATAAAATGGTGTAATAATCCGTGGTCTTTTTGTCATTTTTTCATTATCTAAAAGCAATACAAATTACTTTTAGAAGTTGCAGAAGTAACGAAATGATATTTGACCGATTTTATTTATAATTATATACTGAATGTTACTATGACGTAGTCCTAAAAGAATTTGCCAAATTTTGCACAAATAGAAAATATTAGTAGTCAATAGCGAAGTAAATATAATAATAATAATTTTTCTATATTTTCTTTCTTGAAGAATGCCTGATGAGTTATTTATGCGTGATTAATTGTAAATAATGTCTTTTCTCTTTCATCGTGATTAAACAACAATAATAACCAAAGGTACAATCATTGAATATCACCACAATATAATGCGGTTCCAACATAAAGTTGCATTTTCAATCATAAAAACATTTGAGATCTAGCAGAAACATTTTTAATAAGTCGTCGATCCGCTTTTTCGTCAGCCTCGCCGGTAGAAAAATTTTCGCTTATTCATAAATAACTCACGGAGCTCTTACCTGCAAAACTGAAGGCAATGCTCCGTGATTCTGACGATACAAGCGACGAGAGAGTGAAATCGATAACGACGGTCCTCTGGAAGATTAAATTTTCGTTGGTTCGTTCGACGATTTCGCCTTTTAGTATCGCGGTCGCTCGTTGAATCGCGATCGACGATCAGTCTCCGATCTATCTTCCGTTTGACGTTAACTTGTTTTTCGATCGGAATTTTTCATGCTACTTCTATCCACAGTGGCACTATCTCCTCTCAGTTTCCGTTACAGGCGATAAAGGATTTTCCACCGATAGTTGTCTGCTAACACGCAAACAAAAGAGGAATTAATTAAAGAATGAGTTACTGTAAAAAAAAAAAAAATAGACAAGGAAATAATAGTGCAGTTTATTAACATTTCTTTTTATAAGGTTGATTTATATTATATCATGAATACACACCTGCGCATTTATTATCAATATTATTACATATTATTACATATTATAATTACATATTATCGCTCACTTTTAATGTATCGATATGTTTTACAAATTAAAATGTCTCCAATACGGAAAATAATATTATACGTTTGTAGAAAAACGTTCTTTTTAAACAAATCGAAAAAAATCCCCTGCCGAATATTTATGTTTACTTGAGCAAAAACATGCTAGTTTCAGCAAACGATATTCTGCTAAGTAGACTTTTACATAACGCGCGGATAAATTTGAAGTATTCGAAAAAAATATACGGGAGTTTGCTTTCTTCTTTCTGAGTATCATAACGCACCTGCCGCTTATGTGCCAATCGTAGGAATCCGGCGCAGAATTGCTTCTCCCAGCCTCGTGAAAACGTTCCGCTTTCGCATCTCTCATCGTGTCGCTCTGCGGCGAGGAAGATACGCTGCCTTTTGGTCCTGTCGCCGGCGATTCCGTGCCGGCATCGTTGTCCACTGTCCGTCCGATCCGCTTAGGCAGAAATGGATTCTAAAAAATAGAAATGGAGTTCGCTCGCGTCATTTCTCCGTTTTATGCTCTAGTAATCCCCAGGGGATCAGATGTCGAGTACTCTCTTGCAAAGTTTTCAAACCGGTCATGTACATCGATAAAAATGCAAATTCGCTTCAATAGGTTCTCCGGTCGAGTCTCAATGCGCATGAATGATAGAGGAAGGAAAAATCGTCTTGACAAATGGTGAAAAGTCGACAGTATCGTTAATTTTGAATGTAAAAATATGGTTTCATGGAAATAGAAAGAAAGCAGAAGTCTCTTTAGATAGTATAAATGTCTTTCACCGATAAGTCTTCTGCACAAAAGATTTGATCATAGTACGCACTTCGAATTTATACATTTTTCAAAAATTACAGAGACATATGTTCGTTCAAAGAGCTATAAAAGATGAACTATTGAAGGAAGGAGTCGGTTTATATAAGGATTATAGAAGGATTGGAATATATGTGTTGTGCGAGTGTACAGTCGCGCGGAATGTCGTCATCAATTCTTCATGTAACACTTAAATATACGTTGTAACATTCGACATTGCCGACATGTATCTATGACTGTTGTCGTGTAATATTCATGCGGGCACGCGTCGTTATATCAAAGTCGAACACGTCTGAATATATACTGCTGCATACATTTCGCTAGAAGGATCGTATGTTTACGCGACCCGTCCTTCTGTCGCAACACGATAGTAGCACATATCTCCGTTTCCGTTTTCGAATGAATACGGTGAACGCAAATCGTTCCGCGGCAGAAATGCGACTAGTTACTTTTGATATATCGTAGTCGGCGTTTCATGAACAAATCGCTCTTTATTGCTGCTTGTGGAAGGATACGCCCGCGATTATGTTAACGACAACTTGCTATTGTGGAAGATGGAAGATGTCAACAATCCACCAAGAAAAAATATATCTATTTCACATTTTTTGACAAAGACAAAATAGAATATTCATCGTGCATTTTTAAGATGATCATCAACGTCGTGTTTAGAATTGAATATTCGCTCACCTGAAAGCTATGCTGTTTCAGCATATTCTTAACGAGAAGCAGAGTGCCGAGTCTTATCACCTCCTCTTCGGTGACGGTGACCCGTAAGCGGCAGTTGTCGACCTCGGCCGGCAGTGGTTCAGTCGCGTTATTCGTCAGCCATGGGTGCTGCTTCAACTTTGGGAGCGTGAGCCTAGTTTCCGGCGATTTATCCAGCATCCCCTCAATTAGATCTCGTAGTTCCGAGGATAAGCGATTGTCGGGGAACACGAGTGGTTTCGAACGAACGGTCTCTTGAATGGTTGTACTATCGGAAGCGCGCCAAGGAAGATCTCCGGTCACAAGCGCGTACAACGTTACCCCCATCGACCATATATCGCAAGGCTAAAAATTAAATACATTTTTATCGTTAATTTATAATTATTAGATATATATACGTGAAATATGGTCGAATTGAGCAATTTATCATTTTTATTTGAAATATATTTATAAGTTATCATTTTATTTGAATTATATTTATAATTTATTTGAAATTATAAATATAATTTAAATAAAATGATAACTTATAATTTATTTGAAATTATAATATAATATAAATCAATATAAATATAATTCAAATAAGATGATAACTTATAAATATTTGAATTTATTTGAAATATATTTATAAGTTACTACTTAAAATGAATATCTGTTTGAATATCTGTCGATACATTATTAGTATTCTAGTACATAAATTGTAAAATATTCACATATTGATGATTTAGTAACGTTAGGTAATATTTTTAATTTGTTCTAGATAAATCATGTAATTTGATTGACAGAGAACTCTGCCTGATTTACCGAACGATGAAATTAAGCTTGTATTTACAGCATTCGATATGAGTTTGGTTTGAAAGTATCCAAATAGTGATCTTTTATATACAATTCTTATTATATGATGTTTTTTAATTCTCCTTGTGCTTAAATGAAATATGATTTTTATAATTTATAATACAATAGCAAACGAAAATCGATAGGTAGTGATAAACGGGAAAATATCGCGAAGACATTTTTACTAGATGATTATTACAATAATAACCGTTTACACAATACGCTCAAATTCGAATCTGTATAATGCATAAGTCAATTTCATCACTCGATTGCACTTAATTCACTCGAAAAGACCATGTTGGACAAAGCATTGGATTATTTATTGTTTGCTATTACAACATTTTTTATTTTTGCGCCAAAAAATGTTCAGAAAATAAAAAATAAAGTTTTCTAAAAACACAGCTACTAAATTAGAGAAAATATGTGGGAGAGTGCTGTTTCTCCGCTTTGCTTTTAAAAATACAATAACACTCGATGAATCTTTCGCAAACAGTCATAGAACGAGTGCGATATTATTTACTGCAAAGTTATAAATCGAAAATCTGTATTGAGCTTGCAAATGGAGTTGCGAAGCATTATAAAACGATCGCTCGATAAAATTTAACTTTTCTCACTGTAACAGTCAGTGAAAACGGATAATTTAAAGTTTCATTTTAAGACGTACTTTCTTGAAAAAATAATTAAAGGATTAATTCACAAATTAATTAAACGACACTAATCTCAGGTTTTTACCTGTTGCTTTGCAAGTGATGGTAAACGCTCATTATCTTAATGATTAAGATGTTCTCATTAATCACGTCGCTAAAGAATTCAATTAGGCGCGCTATTCGGGTAGGCGCGCGAAGTTGGTCGCGATCACGTGACCGAATTTACGTACGCGCCGCTCAGTTCACACCGCTCGTCACCGGTACGAAGATGAATTGCAATTGTTCGGCGTTCTCGCGTTGTTGTTTAGCCGTCTCGGAGAAATTTCGCGTGCGAGCCAGTATCGTGATGATGAAGCGATCATTTCAGTGTCGCTCGGGCTATTGTCTCGGTTTGTGCGTCTCGATTCACCCGCGCGATCGTCTCTCGCGGTATTCATGGACGTACATCGGTTATGATTTTTTTTTCTTGCGATCGGCTTCGTTTTCGCATTCTGACGACGAGACGCGTACTCGGCGTCATTCGCTCGTTCGGCGAGTGTCATTCAACATCCGGAGCGTC
This sequence comes from Crematogaster levior, assembly GCA_901521435.1. Classification (NCBI taxonomy): domain Eukaryota; kingdom Metazoa; phylum Arthropoda; class Insecta; order Hymenoptera; family Formicidae; genus Crematogaster; species Crematogaster levior. The sequence continues at coordinate 77,840 of CABEGB010000693.1, read as the reverse complement.
AAGGAATATCGATGGATGCTCCAAGGACCGGAGGAGCCGGAGCATGATGGATTAAGAGGAGACGAGTAAGACCGATCGGTATTCGCGTCCGCCATAATTGTCGTCGGCCTGCCACTTCTCGGAGCGTTTTCCCATGTCGGTCGAGAACGCGTGACAAAAGGTCGGCAAGTGCCGGATGGATCTGCGAGCGATCACACGATTGTTTAGCGTTGTGATCGGTATCGACTGTGGCCTCGTCGAATCGGAAATGCCGAGTGTCGGAAATGCCGGCTGAAGTTGGGAACGATTTAAGTGCGCCGGTTAATGCGTGAATTTAATGTTGATCGAGTGGACCGTGATTTGTGTTTATATGCATCGAGGAGCACCGACGAATCGTCGCAACGAGTGAGTCGAAACAGGCTGCTGGACGGCGATATCTGGGAAACGGTGAGTGGCTTTGTTTATTTGTTGACTTTTTTTTCGACGCAAAAGAAGAGAGGAGTATTCTCTTTTCTCCGATCTCCATCTTCTGCGGCTGGTGAATGATAAAGTAAATTTCTTCGAATTGTCTGAGATTGTCAGGCAAAGGGAGGGATTAAGACACTCAGGCAATGTGTTTTCGAGATTATTTTTAAAATGAGAGAGACAATGTTTAGTATTTATATCGTTTGAATGACAAACTGTTACTGGCCTCTCGTTAGACTCCGTAAACTTTAAACGTAATTAACAGATTAATTGCAAGATATATGCTTTCTCGCATTTTAGAAAAAATATTGCATATTAAAAAATATTAACGTGAAGCACTTGATGGCCCGACAATAGGAGCAAAGAAGAATATTACATTAAAGTTTATTTTCAAATAAAGAAATAATAAACGTTTCGACTCTACTTAGTCTTTTTCAGTACATAAAAAAATTCGATAGGATAAATTTAAAGTTAAAAAATTATAACTGAATAATTAAATTGAAAGAAGTAAATTGAGAGGAAAAATTATTACAAGATTATTTATATTTTGATACGTCTCGTAATAATTTTTCTCTCAGTTTACTTCTAACTTAATCACTCAGTTATGATTTTTTTTAAACTTGTTATATAATATTAAACTTATCATATAAATTTATTTTGTCAAATTACTCCATGTATTGAAAAAGACTAAGAGTAGAGTCAACATGTTTATTATTTCTTTATTAACTGCACTTTTAAAACTGCACTTTAATATTAATATCTTCTTTTTCCGTTCATTGTTGGCCCATTGAATTCCTCACGTTGCTTTTCACATAACGAGGTCAATTTTTATATTTTATTGAAATTAGTATTTTTTGTATCTTAAACAGATCCGTAGAAACTCCCTAAATTTCGATGATTTGGCGTCGAAATTCATTAGCATTTGAGAATAGTAAAACGTGTTCAATGCAACTGCAGCTATGCAAATAGCAGCTTTTGAAATATGGTAATTAATGTCATTAATTGAGCGATAACGCATCAGGAAACTGTTAGCTAAAGTACATCTCGTTGCGCGACGCATTTACCACAAAGCAGAGACTAGAATACAACGCGTTTTAACGTTGTATTCAAAGGCGGATGCTTTATTTGCGGAAATCACATCGTCGACAACGAAAATCGCGAGTCTCCGCAACGGCGTGATGTCGGCACATAATTAAAGGCGATTAATTAAACCAGGTTTGTGCGAAACGCTGACATCGACGATGCAACGTGCCGCGTGCATCCAGCGGAGCGGGACATAAACAATAATTATCTCTTTTTATTGCTTAGCTCACTAAAGAAACTTATCTTTTTTAAGAAAGTCCCTTCACGAGCGAAGTAACGGAATATTTATGTATATTCCTTCTTGAATTAAGATATTTTTACAATTCTCTTCACACACGTATATCGATTTTTTTATGTGAATGAACAAGTCTCTATATTATAGCTCATTGTTCTCGATATTGCTATCTGCTTACTTTCAGAGATTGCTCCCCTTTTTTTTTTTACAAAAATTTCCTGCGCGCATGCCATCCGTAAATCTGTAAATGTCAAGCTTCTATGTTTATTAGATCCATAAAGGGAATGTTTCTTATGTATAAAAAGCTTATGGGAACCCAGTCTCTGTCTCACAAAGCTAAACCCGTGAACTCCATACTATGACATTTAAAAAATACTCTCAGCCGGTTAGGTGTAAATGACGCATAAGTAATATCTATCTGATCTTTAAAGATTACTCCTATACTATTTTTTCCCATCTATTTCAAATCGTCGATATATATATATATATATAACAATAGAAAATATATATATATATATATATATGTATTACCGTTATGTATGATTTTGTATTTTACAATACCTCTAGTTTTTCGAAAGGGAGAGCTTTCAAGCCAAATGCACGTGCGTAACTATGCCGAGAAGGTATTCGGAATTCGTAATGTATTACATATGCACGTTTATATTCCTCAATTGAACAAACTCGCTAACCGCTAAATTAGTTAAACTTTTCCTGAAATTTCAGTAATTTAGAAATGTAATGCTTAATATAAACGAATCGAGTCAATTTGCAGATATTGCGTGGATATTTCTATGTTACTCTCTTTATCATTGCAATTGAAATAATCCTTTTGTTATAGGATAAACGAATAAAATAAATTTTTGCATTGTGATAAAACTTCATAATAGGCGCGAAAGTTGCAAACTTTATAGAAAGTTGCAACTCCTGTTTAAATGTTTATTTGCCTCGTGTAAATTCTGTTAAGGTTCGCACACGTGCTCAAGATTATCTGTGACTAAGATCTTCTTATCTATTTCTACATCTCTAAAACTTGTTTCGCGTTATTAAATTTGAAAACTTTTCTGAAAGATGTAGTTTTCACTACAGAATATATGTTTTATCGTATCTATTAGCTAATACATTCTTAAATTGATTTACCAGTTTTATAGTAAATATATTTGACATAATCCATCGATCTCTCATTTTTCGCATTTTTCAAGAAAGAGCAAGTATAAAATAAATTAAAAAGGAATTTTTCGAAAATAAATAAAAATCATGTTTAAAGTATGATAAAAGTTCATATTGAACATACATGGTAAATTGAAGTTCGAGATTTTCGAAAGAAAAACATTTTTTGTTGTGAAAATAAATTGCTAATAAAAAGCAGTTGGAAACATTCTTTGTCTAGAAAAAAAGTAAAATCAACATCTATAAATATGAACAGAAAAAATGTACTATGAAACTGGCGACTAAAAAAAGCAAACCCACGTGTACTATATATGAGAAACGTATATGTGAAAAATCATAAAACTAAAATAATGTTGTAAGAATTAAAAAAAAATAAAAAACAATGTATAAAAAATATTTATAAAATTAAAAAATATACATATAAAAGTTTATCTGAAAAATTTTATTATTGCAAATATTGGATTTATTTAGTTTGATACCTCAAATGAATAAATAAGTGTAAATATATATTACGTTAAATGTAAATGTATGTACATATCATATTAATATATTTATAAGATTCATTAATTTATAAAATTATAAGGTTATTTGTAAATTAGTATAAATTAGTTGAAGTATCAAAAAATGTATATGAAGAAAACGATTTATTTCAAATCGTATTCACAAAATATTATATTAATTGATTCAATACTTTGTCAAATAAAAAAGTTTTTATTATTTATCATTAAATTTTATTATTTATCATTAAATTGATGTTTGCAACTATAGTTCTAATGACCTCTTTAATCGAAACATCAAAGAATAAAATAAATAAAAATATTAATGACAGTATGAAATTGCGAAAGTTATTATTTCAGGAAATTAAAAATATCAGTTCAAATTTGTTGCATGCGTTAGTAACAAAATACAGTTATTTTGTTATTAAAATATAATAATATTTCTTTCTGGGCAATAAAAAAAAACACGTAGTCAATATTCAAATAATATGAAAAGGAAAATATTTGTATTAGATTCCGAGTGCTTAGCGAAATGTTGCTCCAATTTTACTGTGATCTTCTCATTTTTCTCGCATAGAATATCGAATTCCACGAGATTTCGCTCTATGTGTTTTTATTTTTTAAGGCTCACGGGCGATTTCGCAGGTATTGCTGTAAACTCGCCTTTTCAGTAAGCACGCCGTCTCGTCAGGCTGCTGGCCATTTATTTTCACGGTGACTTGATTAAGCGTAATCAAGCGTGTGGTTTCGCAGGTCGTGAGTCTCTTATTATAGATATCGCTTTTCCTCAACGACGACGCAGCGGAAATTCAAGCGATCGGCCGTGGTGCATCGATAAGGTCACGCGATAACAGTAGTCTCGGCTAAGTAATCTCGAAGATATATGGGGACAGAATTATAGTTGTGCTAAATTATACTCCTCTCCCCTCTCTCTTTTTCTCACACTCGCTTGCTTTCTTTTTCTCCCTCTCGAAGACATAATAACTGATTGATCAGTGTTAATTTGGTGCTCGCTTATAACTAGATAAGATTTGTCTAGTTCTCGCGACAAAGTTATGGTGCGATGACTTTCCTAACACGATTAAATATTTCGATTTAATTAGTATGCATGTTACACTTCTGACATGCGTGCAAGTATATGTATGTATTTGTTGAATTATGGGTTACTAAAATTGACGGTATAAGATAATATAAAAGATATAATTAGAAATGAGAGATACGAAAACAAATCGTTAAAACACAGCAGAGATGATGAAAAATCTTGATGATTATATTAGAGTTATGAATAGAGAGTTGATGTAATCTAGTCTGAAAGATAACTGAACTATGACCTTTCCTGATAGTTGCGCATTAAAAAGACAGCAAAAAAATATTCTCAAAAAGATTGTCTCAACTTTTTGTATAATATATTGCCTGTAAAGCAAGAATTGAGATTCATAAATCAGGATTAATTAGAATAATAGTGAAAATAATTGAGAAATTAATGACGATCATTATAAGAGAATTGAAAAATTAACAAGTATCTATAAATATTATGAAAAATTATGACTATTCAATAATATTATAGTTTAATCTTGAAATATAATGCATTCGTATTTATTATAATATTAAAATTTTAATATTATACTTTTTTATAAATATAATTATTAATTATTTTATAATTATCGCATAACATGATATCGTATTATAGTTTAAAATTCAATATTTGCTATATTTCGATCATTCTTTGATGCAATCAATATTCACAGGAATACATTCGCATAAATTGCATCTGATCGTGAAGCGTTGATTGAAGAAAAAGAGAAAAAGGATGAAATATGCAACTATTCGAGCTTGGCAATTACTATCTCCATGTTTTCTCGGATATATGTATATTCATGCATATATATGTATTACATGCACATTTTCATTCTATGAAACATCAATATTTAAGTGTTATTCTTAAATAACAAAAAGCTGGAGCACTGTAAAATTTTCGCTCAGGGAAAATCCATTTGATCAAAAAAATTGTGACTAAAACAAAGAGGCTTGTACTAGAGGAAATATTTTGTATAAAAATCATTGTTTGCACGTCGAGTATCTCGTATAATCTTGTCGTTTCGCTGATTAAGATTCTCTTGCAAAGTAATAAAACCGTCCCGCTTGTGAAATGAGAAACCTTTTAAAACACAGAATTAACTTGCAACACCATTCTTTTTTTCTCGGGCTTAGAGCAACGCGTCAAACCTAATGAACTCGACGTGGTCGAGGGACGCGCAAATTGCCTCGCTGTTGCATCGGCCACTTTGTTGCGTCTTTCTTTGTCAGTTCACATTGCATTACTGCTACTCTGTTTGTTTCGAAGACTGTTCGGGGCAGGCGACGCGATGCAAGTTTAACAACTTTAATTGAAGCGCATTCAATCAGCCGACTGATGTTTGAGTGCGACACAGCCGGAAAATCTCTTTTTGCTACAATTGAGCATTTATGCGCCATGCGAGGGATCCTTGGTCGAGAGCCTCTCTCCTGATGCATGTAGGTCAATCCGCACGTGTCGGCTCCGCGGTTCGAGAGGTCACTGCTTGCGGGTGGAAGTGACGTGTAATAGCCGACCGATTTATCGACTTTTAATCTCACGGAACGAGATCGCTTGGATACACGCTGCGTACAATGCGTTATTTGTTGTTTGATCCTGTTTCGCTGCGACTCCAACGCACCGTCGTGAATATTGCGAATGCGTATCGAATTCCGCGAATGGATGAGCGCGACAGAAATGTATTCAGCACTCAGAAAAATCCGATTTCAATAAGTGACATAATAAGGAAAAAAGGAGATAGATTTGAACAAATGAATTATATGATGAAGAAAATATGTAGGTCATTCATTACAAAAATTCTAGTAATAGTATTCTTAAGTATTCTTCTTTTCCCGTATATATCAGAAGCAATAATTTTTAAGTTAAGTTATATTTTAATATAGCCGAGTAGTAATAGTCTTCTAATTTCCATATTACTAACAACAACGATAGTTCATAATCATAATTTAGTTCATATAAAGTACTTATATGTTATAGATTTTACTTTTAGAATATACATTATTCATTTTGCTTGATTTTCTTTTTACGTACTGAATATGAATCGTATGTTGCGAGAATAATATAATGCTGAATATTTACCGGTCCCAAGTACTGCGCATTAGCAACGGTTGTTTCAGGCGCTGCGAAGGCCGGCGTACCAGCTTGTCCTGTCAATAATTCTCCAGATTCTCTTAATTCCGTGCTGACACCTAAATCGGCGATTTTAATCCTGCCGTCCCTGTCTACCAGTAAGTTGCTTGGCTTTATGTCACGATGTACTATTTTCTGGTAATGCACTGTGAAAATAACAGTAAATACTAATTAATAACCTTTTTTTTAAAAAAAATGCGATAATTTTTATTAGATTATAAAAATTTTAAAAATTTGTATATTGAAATTTGTATATTATATTGAAGATAGTTGCAGTTGTGTGCAGAGTATTTCTTGAGAGTTAGAGTTAAATATCGTTTACGTAACAAATAAATACATATCATTTATCCTCTTTTTCTTGTGAAATTAGACTGGTGTTCTAAGTCGATTATTATCTAAGCAGTTTTGTTTTATTGAATAGTGTCTAACACGATCAATCTACACTCTCATGTGAAGTATACTAACACAATTACTGGGTTTACGTAATGTATGTGACGTCTCTTTCGTCATTGATCCGCGACGAATTATGATCCATAATAGGCACCAGATACATTACGCAAATCCGTCTGTTGGGATTTGCATTCTATTATTTAACGCGTACGTGATAAACATGATGCATGCTAAATATGAGCATATCTCATACAAAGTGATTAAAACGCGAATCCTTTTTTATTACATTTAAAAAAATTATTTCAGGAGATAAAAAAATGAGATTAAAAAGAAAAAAGAATTTTACATCTGAATAATTATTATTCAATTTTGTGGTAATGACTAAAATCAATTTCAAAACGTTGCGTGCATTTATTATTCTCACTATATAAGATTTAATTTTAATAGTTAATAATTTGTCTAATCGTATAAAACCTCCTAGATTTTTGAAAACATTTCTTCGTAAAAGATCTGTTTTTAAGAAAATAAAATATACAATAATGATATTTGAAACTTTCGCGGCGTATATGATTATTGGGTTTGGCTTCCACAGCTGGAGCTGTGTAAATCCTTTATCTGATTCCTTTCTCTAGAATCCTTTCTAGAATCAGATAAAGGATTTGCGCGGTTCTCCAGCCCGAAAGACAAACCTAGAATATATGACTTACGATATTCGACTCCCATGACAACATCGCGGAAATAACGTCTGGCCGTTGCTTCATTCAAAGGTTTGTCAGTGGGTATGAGGAGGATTTCACCTCTGTGGACTAATTCGAAGACCAAGTAGAGATTGTCTTTGTCAGGATGGTCGAGCACCTCGACAAGTTTTACAACGTTGGGGTGATCGAGTTTCTTCAGGATAGCGATTTCCTTGTATACTTTCGCTAAGGGATCAGCACCCGCTCTACGCGGTGGTATCCTCCTAAATATCCCCGTTTTTTTCATTAATTTCCTTTTGCTCACTATCTTCATGGCGTAATACGTGCCGTCCTCCTCGTTGAAAACCTTTTTCACGACACCGAAAGAACCCTGTGCAAGTGCAAAGTGATGCATAAGTGAAGGCGCGAAAGTATAACACATAGTCGACAGCACATTTTTAGTCTCAGGCGACACTTGAAATTTTCAAGGGTTTCTCTACGCGAATTCTAAATTACTACTGTTTAATTCAATCTTTAATTCTTCTGACATTCTTGATAAACAAACTTATTGACTGCTCTTGAGAAGACTGTCGGTAACATGAAGAATAATTTTATTTATACGATATAGATTTGTACATTTGCAATAAGTTACAACTTGATTTCGATAAAAATTATTTAAGCATCTCAATTGAATAATGATATTTCTTTATATATATAGCGTGTTTAATTTTTTTTTAAACACAGATTTTTTTGTTGTTAGAGAATATTTTCTTTTTTTTCTGCGATTGACGCAAGTTTCAGGTGAAATAGTCTTGACATTGATATGAAAAATATTATTAAGTAATACTGTGAGATGAATATGTTTTCTAAAAGAGGAATTATGTTTTATCGATAATCTCATGATACTCTCTCCGCACCCTTTTACCTTAACCTTGCAACCCTTTTTGTGGTTCAGCTACGCTGTTATCATAATGCACTTTATATCACCGTGGCGACTAGGTCGAAGGTCATCGGCGATGCTATCGGGAGTGGAAACATAATTTTATAGTTCACACAGTATGGTCACCTTTGAGCACGTCCGGTCGTGGCTATTATTTCGTTATAAATATATAAACGACGAGAGCAAAATTTAATAACCTTTATATAATATATATCTTAATCTCGCATCTAATAATGAATATAACTTTTCAAGGTTAACTTTATATGTTTCGAACATAATGTTAGTTAACAAGGATAAAAGTTAGAAAAATGATTTCTCATGATTAAAATATTATTCACATTCTCATCATCTACGCAGTTACGGTATCAATCAGAGTTAATTAATTTATTCATGAAACAAATTAATTTTTTATACAGAAAGTTCTTGATGCAATATAGTAATTGGCACAATAATTATTTATTTTTTCTTATCTCGATAAGAGAGACTTATCTAGATGAATCAGATCTTTATCGTATAATTATGCAGCGAAGAAGGATCGATGTAACGACATTGCCGAGAAGAAAACAGATCAATATATTAATATATTAATAAATGCATGACGCGCGGTGGCGATCGTGCGATTTCGAACATTTTAGTGTTACACAGTTGAAATAATTAATCATCAGCATTAAATTCTATTTTGATCGATGACTTCTATCTCGAGGAATTCAATCTCGAGTTCGAATTTTTCGCAGTTTTAAACGATACGGTAAGGGAAAAGAGATTAAATCGTGAACTTCGCGATTTTATTTCTTTCTTCTTCTGTCGCTCGTCGAAGATGATCTCAAGTACGGAGTGACATCTGGTTTATAAAAAGTATTTTACTTTTTTCTTTTTTTTTCTTTCTGCTCTCTCTGTCTGTCTCTTTCTTTTTCTCTCTAAGCTAGGGAAACGATTTCTGGAATCCTTGGCGCGAAACTCAAGATCGTGCTTTCTTCTCACAATTGGAAGCTTCGCGCTTTTCAGTTATAGCAAAATGCGAAGTTATTGCGGCAGTTGTCTCTTTCTCGCATTTATTTTGAATCCTACCACGCTGTACTAAGTATTGAACTTTACATTCTCATTTACAGGCATTTGTATGCGCTTTTGAGAGAAATCGTTTATATCAAACGGAATTTGCTGTTTTTCTAAAACGTGCGAACGACTTTTGACCTTTTTGTACTGCTCTACGTGAAGTTTATTCAATATTATTCTCGTAATTTCTCGCGGAGGCGATTAAGCGCTTTTATTTAAGTTTTGAAGTTCTCATTTAATCAATTGAAAGATTAAGAAAAGTAGTCAAGCCAGAGACGAAAGATAAATGTATACTCCAAAGAGAGAAATTCAATTCATTAGACAAAAGCCACATAGCAAACAGTTTCTAGGAAAACGCGTCAGTAACGTACTGATAGATAGAAAAAAATGTACAATCATTTATCTCATAAATGCATCGACATAATAATAAACTTAAGCAAGAAATGCGCATAAAAACCATGACGATTTTAATAGTAATTTCTGCGTCGTTCGTATTTCTGTTCCTAGGAGGCAATGTTGCGTTACCGGGTGCGATATAACGTGATTATCGGCAATAATCCGTAACTGCGCAGCTGATAATTACTTCTTAACAAGTACGAAGGATGGGCAGAAGGGGAAATTGCTGAAAATGATGACTCGCGGCACGAGTTATTGGTTATTGGAGGAAGCGCCCGTGCTCGATATCGATAATCATATCATTCTCCCGTTTGTTACGTGAGCACCGTGAAATGGTTTCGCTCATCAATGAGAGGAATGTGATACGTTGATCCTCTTATCGAATACAGCTTGATTGTTAAAACCGCGGACATAATCGAAAAGGTATTAGACTGTCGCAATATATGCAAACTGTCCACAGAATTGACTCAGCGCGAGATATTTGTAATATTTTTGATTTAGATCAGATCAAAGAGGTGAAATTTTCATACTTTCTCGTAATTTTAACAATTGAAAAATTCATCAAACAATTTTATTACTTAATAAATTTATAAATAAATTATTACAACAATATTTCACATTATCTTTTCCATATAGATTTGACAAATTCGAAAAATTTGACTAGAGTTCCTTTCTAACAAAAGTGTATTTTTCTATTTTCTAATAATTCTAGATTTCTAACAGTTTTCATGAGTGACCAAGTACGTAGGTACACAAAGACTTTGGTAATAATAATAATTTTGAGAACAAATGACAGAATTATCTCTCTTTTCTACTTAATTTTGAATGGATTTTTAATCTTACCTTTCCGATCTCATTCAGCACTTTATATTGATTCAATTGCTGTTGACCGTCATGCTGGCTATCGACGGAGCATTCCCTATTGAGCGCTCGGATGCGTTTCCTGGGCAATCTATGAGGGCTGGCGTGAGGGTAGCGAGAATGAACGGATTTGTAGGTGACATCAGTTTTCTCGAACAGCTGCTGACTCGGTCCTGCTTCGTCGGGCAAGGATAATTTTCTCAAATCTACAGTCCGATTATTATCCGAGGCAATAATAGTTTCCACGTTTGTCTTGTGCACATTCTTACAATTCGAGTTGCCGCCAGAATGATCGATGACAGTGTCGACCACTCGCTGAATCGTGTCCACCTCGTCCGATGGTGCATTTTTGTCGCTATTTTGCGGAAGATAAATATTGGGGTTCTTGAAGATAGACGTCACTTGCATATAGCCTAAGAAGATATTGACAACAGTGAAAATTCTGACAAATTAATTTTGAAAAAATACATTTCATGTCATTTTTTATCTTACCATCAACCATTCCATTAAGTAATAAAATTGAAAGGGACGAAAAATAAGTTTTATAAAAATGAGATGATTATATTGATCATATAGCAAATAATCTGTTTTGAATGAAAATAATGTATATTCGATGAAAATCGATAAAAAATATTTAACAAGAAACTTTAACACGAAAAATCATCAATGCAGCTAAAAATTTCCTTATACATATATACATAAAAAATATCTACAATGTTTATCTGGAGAATTCTCTAATTCTCTGTCTCATTTTAAGAATTTCGCTTTATTTAATTTGAAAATTCATTATAGATCGCATTGATAGCGACGCAGTTTACTTACTAAGGCGCGTTGTCAGTCCATCATTGATCTCCTGAGTTTCGAAACTCTTTTTTTGTCGTGGCAGGGTTTTGTCTTTGACGACTTCCTTTGCCTCATCAACGTTGGGCATGTCGAGGCCGGAGCTCGATACCTTTCGGTGTATCTCTGTCGTCGGCATTCTCTCCTTCGCTGTATCCGCAGACGGCTCAATGTTCTCAATATTCTCCTCAATATTCTCCTCTTTTCTATCAGCAAGATCCTTAATCAAGGCTCCAAGAGTTATCGATTTCGATTTGTGTCTCTCCTTCTGCAGAGACTCTTGCGTGTCGCCGCTCGTCGTGGAATTTCTTCTATTGTCCTCGAAGCTATCTCGACGGCTCACGTAGCCACTGCTCTGTCTTCGAAGAACATCAGTGGTAGCCTGTGTCAAAGTCTTCAATGAACCCTCTCCTTCTTCAAGATACAATGCACTGTCTTTGCGTACTTCTTGTATATACTCCGGGCTCGACAATGTTTTCGACGGACCTGGCGCATCCGATAATTGTTCAGTGTCAGAAGCACCTTCCGTCTTCGTAGTGGGTGAATTTGTGGGAGAGCTATCGACCGCAGAACCTCTGAAGAGAGAAAGAGAAAAGCGAATTTTTTTATTTGTGCAAAATTGTTGAAAACTTGTACAATTAGATGATAAAATTTGGTATTTTGCATTTTTTTATCTATTTCTTATTGTCAGAAATTGTATACTTTCACAATATAGCAGATTGATCATGACATAATTCTTTTCTACAATAAAAAAGTGTTTTTGATAATGCGTATGGTCCTTTTACGAGAGGATAACTTTATAATAAGTAAAATTACTATAAACTGTCGGTTATACCTTATGTCATACATACATTTATAAAATTCGCAAGATTTTTTTTCATCAGAGCTTTATGCTCATATTTATTGCGCCGTCGTTTAAAAGTGCAGAGTTGCGGCTCAATAACAAAATGTCAGATAGTCAACGCGCAATAGTGGATTATCGAGATAATCGATATGGTGACGCCATAAAATAATCACGGAACGGGAGAAAGGACGTCACCGACACGATTAAACTTCTTTAAATGACCACGAACGACATAAATAGAGCTTTGACAATAGATGAAGTCTCATGTGACCTGATACATGAACAGCTCATTTATTGGCTTGCGTTATGTTGATAATGAAGCACAAAATAGCGATAAATCAAAGTCGGGAATAGATAATGATTGTGGTGTTCTTTAAACGACCTTGCTTACTCCTGCACTTTTGCATTTAACATGCTCAATAGCTCTTATTGATAATGAAAAGTATCGCAAAGTCATATCCTTTTACAAAAGAATTATTTATATATCTTTTTGAATATCCTTTATCAGTTTCAATACAAACAAGATTTTAATAAGTGTAAAACTGAATAAGAAATAAGAAATAAGAAAGGATTATTCTTTATCACTGAAAATAACATTAAAATAATGATCATAACCGAAAAACTAAAAATGCAATTTTATATAATAATAGAAATATTGTTAAATAAGAAAATTAGCCCTAAGAAAATTATATATTTTTGTGATTAATGCAATTCTAATTAAAAGAATCCGAATCCGCTATACCATTATCAGAATTATATAATTGTTTATTATTTTTGAGAATTTATTTTATATATATATATATATATATATATATATATATATATTTAATTCATAAAAATATAAATTTTTAAAATAATATTCAGATAATAATAATTACATTTAATTATATGTACTTTATTGTTCTATTTGTATATGTATATAATTATATAATCACAGTTGTATATATTTAACGTGTTATGTACGACTTCGAACTAATCTTATGTTCGTAATCTTAACATTTTTTATCAACCTTGGAAAATATGACAGACGAAAAAATACCTGTTTTACAAATAGTATTTATTTATTTGAATATGTATGTGTATATTAATATACATATGTAATAATATTTAATGTATACATGTCGTGTACATTAAACATTGAAGAACATTATGATAATTGCTGTTAAAGCGGATTTGGTACACAGTAAATGGAAAATGTTCGTTAATTCCATCCGATGTCGAATAAAGTTATAAGCTCTTAAATTAAGTCAATGAGAACATGGTAACTAAGATAATATTAACATGAAATTTATTCTGAGGAGTTGAGCGGTGAAATCCTCCCCTAAATTTCGAGTCGTGTATAAGTAGATGTTCATTTACAGAAACGAACAATTGATATTCTTTGGTCGCGGTTACACGGTTAAAATGTGAAGATATGAAATTTAAATAACAAATCGACTATGGCCCACTGCTTACCCCGAGATAAAGCGGAGCAAAAAAAGATAAAATCGTCGACACGTGTCGACGATGAGTTTATGTTCTTTTCAATGCAATGACAACCAGATTTCTCTTCGTTTGCGTTGTGGCAAAAAATATCTTTTAGGCTACACGAAGTGAGGCAAAGTTAAGAAAAATGTAATTAAAAATGAAACATTTAAATTCAATTTAAAGGATCTTGACAAGGATATCTTGAATAATATCGTTAATAAATTAAATTTGTTATGTAGTTATTTATGTTGAAAATTAAGAAACAATTAGCTGATTAATTTGACGAAAGAAGATAAATTGTACTCTTATGTATCGTATCATCGTGTTTTGAAACATCTTTATTTATTAATTAGTTATACTAATATCTGATATAATATTTAGAATTAACTATTACTTCAACAAGAGTGATTATTACTTGGTGAAGATTAAATCTTTCGTTTGCGTGACGGTGCAACTTGTCAGGACTTCACTTTACTTTGTAGAGAAGCGTGCACTGTAATTTTACGTCTACATCATAAGCATTTTCGTGGGCGTAAAAGTCGACAGTCAAAACATCAATAATATACGGTAGTCCATTTTTCATTCTTCATAGATGATGGAATAATGGAAGACGTTATACTTCGCAGCGCACGCGAGGCGTCGCTTGCTGCCATTTGATGCATCCAGGGAGTGAAGTGCGATTCGACACGAAGTGCTTGGTATGTAGATCAATTGTACGGTCCAAACTAGGCCAATGAATGTAATAGCGAGATGCAAGATCCGCATTCGCCGCCACATGGACAAAGCATCAAACTCAAAATGCGCTCCTTCAAAATGAAGTTGTAAGCGATGGTCTAGTTTGCCATCTAAAATGGGCAAACTAGAAACTCTAATAAGAATCACGATATCGCACTTCTCGACTCTATCTTCTAAATTTGTGTTTTGATAAAGTTACATATTGAGAGAGAGAGAGAGAGAGAGAAATACATTATCTGTATATCCTGTATTATATATATATATATATATATATATATATATATATATATATATATATATATATATACAGGATAAGAGATTATTATTGGATTGTTTGCATAAATGTATATTTTCATAACAAATAGATAGAAAAGGCATTTTCCATCCATCCATAATTAAGTATAGTTTAATTTTAGAAGATTTTATTTTTTATAAAAATAAATATTTACGGAAATATAATTTAATTATTATCTTTATTCTCTTAGATTTATCTCTGTGTTTTCCTTTTTATTTCTATAATAAAAAAATTTTGGAAGATCAAAATATAAATAATTCCGAATTCACCATAATTAGTCATTTCTTCGTGGAATTGGATCCCACTGCTGAAGCGTTCTTCAACAATTTACTTACACAAGTGCGTAGGAAATAGTTGCACATATCATTTTACAAATATGTTGAATAAGGTGAAGTAGTTCAGCGCAAACCTATCAAAGTATTCTCGTATTATCTGCGCAATAGCACACTGTAATTTCGAGTACTCCTTTAATTAAAACTTTGTTTCAATATCAATTATTCTGACGTAACACCTGGGGGGTGGCTTAATTTAACATAATTTAAATAGATTTGTTATCTTAAATCAAACGCGAAATTTTAAAGTTTAATCATGATGTTAGAGCAATATATAAAATTATCGTTAATATTAAAAGAAAATAAAATTCATTAAATTGTAAACATAACATTTTTCAATATTAATGAAAAAGAAAAACATACTATGTGTTTCTGTGATAGTTATATTTATATTTATATCTGTAAATATAGAGATTATGTTTTATATGTATAAGAAAGATGTATTGAAAAATTTGTCCGAATTTGAAGTTTGCTCATTATTAAGAATTTTTCTTCATCCTGTTAGATATTACTAGCTTTTATAAATTTTTAATTCAATATTTGCAATTTATTTTTACATGTAATTTTCAACAATTTTAACCGTAAAAGTGCACAAGAAATGTGCGATGTTGCAACAAAAATTGGTCGTAGTGACAGATGTCCATCGTATCGTCGGACATACATGTCATTGAAATGTATCGTCACACTGATTGTGAGAAGATTGTGTTTACGAGCGTTTATTTAATACAATAATATAAAGTTATATAAAAAGAAGTTTTGCAATTTGCAAAAATTTTGTGCCAGGTATTGAAATGGCTCATAATTAAAATTAAATTGAACATCATTAAATCATATGTATGTAAATTTATAACTTATAAATTTAAAAAAAATTCTATCATATGTTTCTCATGGAAATTGCGCAGCTGCATTAAAAAAAGAATCTTTCACACCTTCGCGTCAAAACAAGTTTTACTTATAACTGAATACACATTGCATAAGAAAAAAATGTTGTTATACGTGTTTCTACGCACACATGTCTCTCGATAATCGGTCACCTATTATGATCAGCAAGGAAATCGCTGGAATTTACAGCAGAAAAACATTTAACACTCAATGAGACTCGTGAACGATCCATGAACGAGCGAATGCAACATACAGGTTTGGATCTCGGAATCGCGATTGCCGCAAAAACTCGGCGACGCGTGTCCATTGTTGTTTATGTATGAGAAGCACGTACCACCGCGGAATGCGTATTTATCTGCATTTTATCTCGCCGTTGTATCCGCGTCTGACCGACAAATGAGCGATACGCGCACGTATGCAATGTAAATTGCAATACATGGTAGAGTCGATGAGAATCGAGAGCTAGATGACTCGAGAACCAAACAATTTACTTATATGTGGGTTTTTTCCCTTCAAAATAGGATTTATACACAATATATATTTATATACAATATATAATATACACACACATATACATATATATATAAAACATATAAACATATATATATATATATATATATATATATATATATAAGCTATTTTCATAAATATTTAGTTTTTAAATTTCCATTACATTATTTTTTTTTAAGATTTATTTTTCTGTAATATGTTTCTTGTGTAAGAATATTCTCTTGCACGTTAAAATATTATTTTTCTTTTACTTTGAGAGTTTATTAATTTTTTTCATTTAAAGGAAGATGAAAGCTTATCTAGATGATGTGATTATAAAGCTCTCTACCGATGGAAATTTAATTCATCTTTAAAAGTTCAGCAAAATGATTAATATTTTCCGATGTTTTTTTATTTCCGGAAATGATACAAAGAAAGTTGATATAAGGAGAAAAACGGATGGATTTTAATAATGGGAACGATCAGTTGAGTTTTACGGTACAGAGAAAGCGTATAAAAGAAAACGTAAGAATTTCGTGTCTCTCCGATAAATTGCGTAACACAGAAATGATAAAAGTATGCAACCACGTCGGAACTGTCTCGTTACTTGCGAATTGTAACGTACAATAGTATGTCACACGCATTTCCATACATTACCCGCAGGCAAATATTTTCACTATTGATATCCATTTCTGGTTACGCGATCAATATTGCAGAAACTATAAGTGATAAGAAACGTAACGTAATAATCTTATCATGAATTATTTTAGCTTATTCGGCTTTTACTACTTAATAGCATTGGAAGACTGATAAGCATATTTACAACGTATTGCACTTGCGATAATATTTATTTTATTGGGACAAAAATATGCTGACGAGCATATAGCACTGTATTCGTAACATGTTATTCTGCATTAAATTCTTTAAATAAATCGGAAAAGATTAAAATTTTTAGTAGTATAAATCTTGATATATGTCGTTTGACAGATGTATAAAATATAAGGAATAATCTTTCCTTAAACCCTTTCCATAAACCTAAATTTCGTAAGATTGATGTACGTTATCATGAATTATATTTTTTTATGCATATGAATGTGACAGTCACGAATACGATGCTTGAAAAGTTTAACTATTAGACTACTGATGTAATGGATATTCATCATTTAAGAGAATCTAGTTAATATAAGGATTCTCATAATTACTTCGCGTCATGCTACTTTGATATCGCATGCTTAAACTTTGACATTTCTAGTTAATACTTTGATATTGTCTTATAATAATACTCGAACAGCGATAATAGTACTATTTAATTATGTCTTATGTTAAATATTATTTCTAATATTAATTTTTGTTTATAAAATAAAGTTAAGAGTTGGAGATTATATGTATTAATCATTAATTAACTTTTGAAAATTATACAAAGAAATATGCAAAATGTAATTATACTAAAAATTTGCAGAGAATTTACAGAGAAATATTTCAATATTAAAACACCAAAGTTTAATTTTTGTTCTTAATATATCAACATCTGTATGATTATGCAATTTTTTGCTGAGAAAGTTTAAGTTTGCAATGGCTTAATTGTGTCTACTTCTGCTGAAACGATCGAAAAGGTTGTGTAACAAAAACTAAAATTCTCGATCGAAGAAAGTAAAGTCTCCCACGATTGATCTGAATTCTGATTTCTTAATTAAGATTCATGTCCGCGAAACATTAATCAACCACGAACAGCATCGAGAAGGCTCCGAATAATTAATTGTTATTCCAGAAATGAGCATACACATCGCGCGCACAGTGTATACACTAACATTCTTTCTTTATCCGAAGGACAAATCGGCTCACAAGCTCTAAGTAATCAGAACGATGGTGGGTGGTGAGCCAATATATTAATTAAACTGTAATTACATTGTGCGTACTCATAGCGTCACGCAACACGCCCGTCCATGCGGGTATCTAATAACGAACGTACTGAGCGCACGTTTATCATCGAATTTATAAGTGTGATTTATTTACTGGCACAATTATCTCGAAAATGCGCATCCAATTTTAGGAGCGCAAATAATCAATGCACTTCCTGTTGAGAAATTTCATTGTAATAAATTAAACGTGAGAGAAATGTGAAATGCGTAACAACATATTTCTACGATTTTAACGAAAAAGCATGCTGCTTTCATCAAAAATGAAAACGATGATATTAATGTTTTATAGTTTTACTTTATATCATAATATGATATCATACATTCATAAGAGCAAAAATGCGTAGCGGAAAAATTCTTGTTGACTGACAGCAGTTGTACCTTTGACATTAAATCAAGCGGAATCCATTAATTAATGTCACCCGTGTAATTCTAACTTTAAATTAACAAAAGCTTCTGCGATATCTCGCTCAGGATCGATATGAATCTATCTGGTCGTGGTATAAAGGCCACAACCTCTGGGTTACGAGTTTTAGCAAATGCACTATGTACTATTTGTTTCTGACATAATAAAACGAGGACCTCAGGGAACAACTATGTATTGTCGGGGCGTGCATCACGATTCGTATACAGTCGGTATAGCAAATAATACACTATACGATAAATCGTTCAAAGCATTCTCGGATGTCGTGCTATTTCTTATTCGCACTGTTAATATTTTGTATCGTGATTTCTGACACTGATACAAAAGAAAAGAGAAACACAATTAAAGGATATACCTTTATTAAAATACAAAACACTCAAGTCGATAAATCCATTATTTTTCTAATATAATATCTCTTAAAAACATCTTAATTTTAAAGATTTTTCTTACTGTTTGGTTTTAAAAAAGATTTCTATTATATTAAGGATTAAAAATCTGTAGTTATACTAATTCTTTACATTGACTTCGAAATAAAGTAGAACTGAAGTATATGTGACTGTCACAAAAATAAAAAAGAGAGAAATAACGGCAACATAAATTCCCATAAGTCTCCATTTTTGTGCCGAAGAGAATAATGGTGACCGATATCGCGTTTGATGGAACGAGTTTGTTCTACTGAAAGGTTTCTCGATCAGCGCGAGCGAATAATTCATGTGATCGAATATGTATCAGAACCTATCGGTGTAATTACGTGTTTTATATAAAATTAAATGAGAACTATGCAATTAAAACTAAAAAAATGATGTAGGTTAATTCATTTACAGTTGAATTTCATATCGGAGTAATGAAATATTTTTGTGTTTCTGTAGCATTTTAAGAAATAACATATTAAAGGAATAGAGTTTCGAAAACTATTACTTATAAAAGATATCGAATCTTGTGTGAATGGTTATATTTTTCTCATCTCTTTTCTCAATCAATTACCTATCGATATATTTTATCATTACAATATTATAATTAATCTATTATGATATCAAGTTCTCAAATATACATTATATTAGATTATAGACATTATATTAGATTATAGATATTTTCTTATATTTGTTCTTATTTCTTATATTTCTTATATTTGTTCATTGACATGTTCTTAAGATGCTTCACAGTTTGACACTCGGGAAACGCAATGCGGAATCTTAATCGACGAATAAACTTCTCGTTCTTTTTCTGGGCTACATTTCGATTTTGCCATCCTCTATAAAATGTTCTGAAAGCGCACGAAATATTAAACGCGTTCCTTGGCAAACTTTGACGAGACGAGTGTCGAGTTACTCGAGAAACCTCAAGAAAGAGAATTTCGTTAATTTCTGGGGAAATGATACTTTCTTATAAAAGCTTTCGTACAGTATTAGAGTGAAAGCCTTTAGCGAAAATTTAAATGTTAGCTGAATCCGGTGAAAACTTTTATATACTGATAGAATTGTTGTTTTTTTCAAGATCAAAGAAGGCAAAAAATTTAAACATTTATATAAATAAAAATATTCAATAAAATTATTTTTGTCACTAGAAAAATAAAGAAAAATAAACGTATCGTATATATTAAATGGGAAATGTTAAACTAACTTTTCCCGTTTAATATACAATACGTTGATTTTTCTTTAATTTTCTAGTGAGAAAAATCATTTTATTGAATATTTTTATTTATATAAATGTTTAAATTTTTGCAATATGTTTCCTAACTATTGTTTTATTTTAAAAGTTTAAAAATTACATAAAAATAGTAAATTCATGTAAAATATTATATTTCTGCTTTTTCATTATTATTTGAAATTTTGGACAGAAATATTGACATAGAGTCACATTCTGCATACACAGCAATGTATGCATGCAGCGATAATTTTAACATCAACATTCACATTTGTATCTTTTTAAATAAGTATTTTATCAATATGTAATTCGATCCAGGATGTTTTTAAACTTTTCATTTCACCAGTCTCGTCGTGTCACTGATAAACATTGATATGGGATAATTGGCTTATTTTAATTTGTGGAAAGAGATTATTTCTTGAGAGAGAAACACAAATCGTATTAAACAATATATTTTGTCGCAATAGATGTCTCTCAGATTATTTTGAGTTTGAATGACATGTTTTTTATATTCTTATGCAAATCAGTCTATGCATATCTGTTTTTTATAAATGTTGTTAAACAGACGTAAAACAGACGTTTTATCGCAGAAAAATTGCTTTCGTATCTCTCTTTTATAAATGGTCAAAATACAGAGGATTTTTCATCTTATATGAATAAACATAAAAATATTATTTTTCTATTAATGTACTTATAGTCTACGGAGGTTTAAAACACGGTCATCACATTTCTAAATTGGGAGTTATTACTAGAATACTCAATTCTGATAAAGACCAAATTTTTAACGAAGACTGTTATATTGTTTAAATATTCCGAGAAGTAACGTTCCGAAGCATTTGATATTTCATATTAATTTCAAACTTATTTCTGTAACTAGATATATACATATCATATAGTACATCTGACATTTCTGAAAGATAATTAATTATTCTTGCAGTAATTCAGGTAGAACCATTTGAACGCTGAGTCAATTATGACAAAAGAGAGGACGAGCAAAAAAGAGTATATCTCTCATAATAACATTAAACTTGGCATAATGCAGACAGGCGAGTTGAGTCAAGAAGGGAAGGAGAGGAGACCGAAGTGTCTCCTGCTAGCTATTAGTCAGTTACTAATGTGACGGTGTCTCGACTAATGGCGTTATTAACGACACGCTTGTGTACATGACTCCCTGCAGCTCCTGTATCGGTTTCGTACATTGTTACAGCGGTGTGCATCAATGATCGATAACATTCGCAATTACAGGGAGTGTTATTTTTCGCGATAGCGATCACGAAATGCGTTAGGCGACCTTCCTTTGGAAAAAGAAAAATGGACTTGAATCAATTATAATTAATAAATGCAAATTTTTTAAGAAAATTGCTACTTTTAAGAGAATATATAAAATGATATTAAAGAGAAGAAATTACTTCTGATATATTTCAATACATCTCTAATTAATTTAAGATAAAAAAAATGAGACAAAACTAAATGTATGTTTTACAATATTTCTCGTCCAATTATTATTAATGTCTATTAATAATTTCTAAAGGCTAAAGAAAAAATTTAACTTCTTAGTGTCACTTCGCTTTAAATGATCAGTGGATTGCTTTCGTCCGGGTAAACGAAAAATCTCACAAAGAATAAAATTGTTTTTATTTTCTATCGTACGGATAGTGTATAAGGAGTCGTAGTAAAAAAATTGCTATTTCGAACAAAACACATATTTGACTTATTGTTCGCCGGTAAAGTTGCTGTAAAACGAAATTCATGAAGTTAACGGAAAACAAAGGTACGAATGTACAAAGCGAGATCTCGAGGGGGAAATCAGGAAAACTAAAATAACAGAGCGCGTTTATTCATGTCTCTGTAATAATGGTTCACACGAAAGTACTTTGATTAACATGATGAAGTACAAATTCATGGACGTCCAATGATTATGCATTACTTTCATGAACCATTGTATTATAAAATTTGAAGTTGCCATTGTATTATGTCATATGGACAATTGAGTGATCACATCTGGTCGTGAATATTGTTTTTTGACAACATTCTATCTGTTGTCATAAACCCGAAAGGAGAGAAAGCCTGCGATCATGTGTGTTTGACGAGGAATTAAACAAAAATTTCCAGTACATCACATTTTACAAATTTTTTCTTTTATAAATTTTGAAATCAACGTAACTTACAAAGTTTTTGATCCATTCTGCATATGTATATATTATTTAATAACACAAATTTCAGTCGAACCGGACACAGATATCACGGTCGATGTATCGTTCACTCTCGCATCACTTTGGAGTTACACACGATTCTGTTAAATGGTGATGCACTGCGCGCATAGACGCATATATCCTCAGAGTGTGACATTTCGAACTGCGATCGCGTGCATCATTCCTCCGTTTCATTCCTTTTACCCTAGCTGGCAGACTGAATTAATGATGTATCGCGCCGTCGACCAGCGCGTTCGCGATCATCGTCGATGGAAACCGATATTGCGATTCGATCGACTCCGATGCATGTTGCATGGGGCACATTTTAGACTACAAACGATCCCGCGATAGGTACGTCACCGGTCTTGCCAGCTCGTAGCAAAGTCGCTTTAAATTAATAATGTCCCTTCGATACAATTGATTCAACGTTTCTCTCTGCCTCGTATTTTCTTAAATCGATTACACCTACAGACCTCTACATTCAATTTTTGTAGAATCATCATGCTACTAGGCTTCTCCAGAATCTGTTTAAAATTTCTGTCCTTTTGTATAAATAAAAATATATTTATCTATCTAATCATTAGTTTATTTACTTACTTATTGTTTACTGCAAACATACTTGAAACGGCTTTTGAAACACTGTGTGTGAAGAGGATATTGAAATTAATCGGTATCATGATAAAGTGTAAATATCTTAATTAAATTTTAGATCTCGCTCTAGTTATAATGCTCATTTCCTCAGCTACCGTGTTATTACCCAAACATTCGAGTACTATAATTATCCTACAGCATTTAATTTGCATTAGATGTTTGGCACGGGATGAATTGTGCATTAGTCGGATTTGACAATTAATAGCTCGATTAATTGTAATTAAATGCAACTAGTTAGCAATCTGTCGCATTTCTCTCGTTATTTCGACTTAGAATGCATGTGAGATGATACGCATTTGCATGTTTTATTTAAGAAATTTAAATCATTATTATTTAGTATAATATTTTGCATTATTATTAATAATGCAAATAAAAATTAAATAATGCATTCATTGTAACATTATTTACAGCATTATTATTTAGTATAATAAATATTGTTTCGTAAATAAAATATAGCTTCCATAAATCAATATTTCGCATTTTTTTAGTTATCGACGATACATCAGCTCTATTCTAGTCGAAATAACGTAGTAACTTTCCGCAATTTGTCGTAACGTTTATAAATTAATCTTAATTAAATTAATCGGTGAGATTGCTCATTGTCAACAAGTTATACGCGACACATTGCATTATACAGTATACACGACTCGCGACGTCTTCAAAGCCCGGATCGAATTAATAACGTTCTAATTGGTCCTGATTGATATTACTGTTCACGTGTATCACGAAGTTGATCACAGCCAGATTGTTGTCTGACAATCTGGCTGCTATTACATTTGTCCGCAAATGTGTGCGGTGTGTGTTTGTAGACAATAAAATTATTAACTTTTGAAGTACCAATTATATGCGTCGAGATTATCCGATTTTAATATTGTACAATAAAAAAAATTTTGCAGAGAAGTTTATGAATAATCATAAAGATTTTATATGCTTTTGTCACAACGTCGAATATAATTTCATTTGCATAACAAATCAAAGAAAGGACCCTTGCAGAAATAAGTTTTTAATCGAATAAAAACTTTCTTGCATAATAGACTCTTGGGCAATAATTTATATTCCAATAATTATTTTTTATATTCCAATAATTATTTATATTCCAATAATAATTATGTTTATGATTTATTATGTTATTATTTATAATGTTATGATTTATTATGTTTTTGAATTATACATGTTAGGTTTCAATATATTTCATAAATTTTTAAGCGTATAAGTAATCACTTATTAAAATATAAAAAAAATATATATAAACAATAAAATAAACAACATCAAATTATTTCAAGATTTCTGAAATTTGCAAATAATTTATGATTATACAATAGACAGTTATCACTTTCTCAAGTTTTTCTGAAATTCTTTTACAATTATCTTTAAAAAAAACTTCTGATAATTATAAATCTGAATTATAAAAACTACTTGCATTTTTTGTGAAAAAAGATTTTATTATGTTTGCACAAGAGATGAACAAACCACCGGTTAAATATAATTCCAATTTTATTTATATATATAGAGACTGGAATTTCCTTTTTTCGTTTATATAAAATCTCTTACCTATCAAAAATGTCTGCATACGTTTCCAATTTGCGCTCTATCACAATCCTACTAATGGTTTGCAAACATTCATCAATTCATCAGAATAATCTCCTCTTCCCTGACACGTCTGTTGAATGTCTTAAGTACTTTTCACGTTCGATAGTATCGGCACTCAATCGGACACGATATTTAATTAAAGCTGCGAAGAAATCAACCGGATCACTTACGTTCGCAAGCGGGATTTCGAAAAAGAGAAAAAAAATAAAAACTACACCCAACGATTTTCGTACTTTGCTTCTGGCGCGTATGTTTCCGCTTCGGATTCCGGAGACGAACTCGTCCTCTCAATGCTCTCCACTCCGGCCGCCGACTACATGCAGCTCTAGTGGAGTTTGGACCGACCGCGTGTTTTTCCCACCATGTCTTCTCCACCACCTTTCGAGCTGATACTCCAGTCGTATATTGTATTAGCCGCCTGCTTCGTTCCGATCTCGAGTTGCGTAATAATGATGGATAGAGAAGATCGAGAGAGAGAGAGAGAGCAAGAATGCGCATGAAGGTACAGCATTTGCGACGGAGCCCTGATCTGACCGATTCGCGAAATAAAAGAATAAATATGCAGAACATTGTTTTCATTTTGGTGACCACAATTAAGAAATTTTTCTCGGAAAGATTTAGTAACTATTAGTTTTTGGCAATGTTTCACGTTGTTTAATAAAAAGACTTAAAATTATTGCATTATAAAATATATTTGATAACGAAAATTTTTTTGAAGCTTATTTGAGTCTAACGTAGTATAAAGAAAAGAAGGATTTGATGTTTCCCAGCACTTTGTTTTTTGTCCTTGAGCAACGGATGATCTCGCAAGAAAAGCATGTAGATATTTCCGAACGACTAGCTTCACATAGACGAGGTAAACGATTGCGCTTATATAAGCGAGTTTGTGTTTTTCTTGCAAATTTATTATTCGGTTCTTGCGTTCCGGTGCCCTTTTGTAATACTCGTTTGCTTCGCACATGTCTGAACTCGTTTCTGATCCACAACGATCTTTTGATAGTGGGGTAGAAAGTGGGGTATCCGCTGGATGTTTCGACCAGACTGGCCTGCGTCATCTCTGCAACGTATTTCTATGTGGCACATGTGTATATTGAGAAGTATGGGCGTGTGTAGGTGTACATTTGAGTTCTTAAACCTCGCTGTTTCGAGAACACAGTTCTTTTATTTTTATTGACGATGCGTTAATGTCATTTCTCCGAACTCTCACATTTGATGAACACTCTTGTGTGATATAAATATATTCGAAGTGCTATACTTGAAATTATGGGAGATTATTTTTATATTTATCTGTGGTAGATCGGCACTTCCGGGCAATTTGTTCAAAGTTCTGTGTAGTGATACGAAGAATTTGGAAAGTCTTTCTCGAGAGAATATATTTTTCGTCGTAATACTCTTCAGTGACTCGGAAGTAATGACTTCGAATGCTTGCAACAGTGAAAGAGTCGCGAAAGAATCGTTTTAAGACGCGTGAAGAATATCAAAACGTCTCGATACGGCAAGAATAGTTATACAGTTTCGTTAGTGAAAAGCGATAATTTATAGCTTTGACCTTCTTGGCAATATGCCAGTAATTCACATAGGAAACGTTGTCATTATTGCATCTACTATATCATGGTAACGTAAATTATGCAGAGACATCCTGTTGGCAACCACTACAGAACTTGTACAATTCAAATCGTCGATATTTAAGGTTGCCAAATACATATCGATTATAGTTAATCACGCAGGTAATGTTCGATTTTGTTGTGCATAATTTAGAAATACCGAAAAGTTTAATTTTATAAAACAATTAAACGTAATTGAATCTAAGTTAAATAATGGGAATAATGTTTTGAGATAAGCTTATCTATAATATCAATTTGTGAAATACTTTTTATATTTAGTTCATAAACAACAAGGAAAAATAAAATGAAATTAAAAAGTAATTATTAATGAATTGGAATGGAAATAAAAAAATCTTGAAATTTTAATTTATTTATAATAGTTAATTATTTTTTAAAATTAGTGATACTATATACTTATAATGATTATAATGATACTTATAATGATTCATAGCTAATGTAAAAAAAAAAATTAAAGTATTTTAAATTCGCCAAGCGGTCAAACCTGGATCTTGATGGTTAATCAATGGTTAATCAATGAGCTGCGCACCGACTTGGTTTGTCGGACTCTAAACACAGTAAATAAATAAGATGCGCGCCGACTTAATAGTCGAACTTATTAGCACCAATATATGAAATCGATTTTGATTTTAAGTTGGATTTACTGCGTTTTAAAGTTCGACATCCAGATCTGACCGCTTGGCGATTTTAGATAGATTTCTTACTATGTAATTTACGGTCAAAAGAATGTGACATTAAAGTACTTTATCGAATAGTTGAGATATTTAAAGTAAATAAGTAATCGTGCACTAAAAATACCACTTATGTAATTACAAATATAAAAAATTATACATTTCAGTCATTGAATATGAGTATATAACAAATTTTTAAAATAAGTCGCTTAAAAGATCATTAATATTTAAAGTTTCAATGAGAATTCTCCTTACAACAAAGAGTTGTAGCAGTCGTATATAAATGATCATCGAGATAATATATTGTGTCCATTTACATACGCGTCTGACAAACCAGATGTTTCTGAGCAATTACGCTGAGTATTTCTTATGTATGATAATTAACGTTGCCACCGCAACTTCCTTCTACGTCTCTGTGATTAAGAGTTTGTAAATAGACAATCTTACGTCATAGTGATCTAAAGTCTTCTTAGTTGTTTAAATCCATTCCATGAGTTTTAAGGAAGAAAGATTCTATTAACCCCTAATATGTAAAATTTTATCAGTTTGCTTTTTGCACACTTCGTTGCAAACCAAACTTCGAAAAGTTTCCAAGAATATTGGATGATAGTCCAACTCAATTTCCAATTGATTTTTCGAGTAAATTTCCAATCTCGACAATGTGTTTGAGATTTTATTATGCGAACTTTGCAAAGAATTCTGCACGTGGGGAAATGAAATTCGTATATATGAAATCCTTTAATGAAATATTCTCTTTGACATATCCCTAGAGAGTAATCTCGTTTTACACAGAATTTGGCAGTATATTGCGCAACATATAATACTAACAAAGTTCAAAACCTCTAAACTAAGATAATTCGAGAATGTATGCTCTTTTCGCAATGTTGAAAGTTCTACAGAGTTTCATGTAATAATTGGAAATGTAACATGAGAACAATAATTAGTTTATTATAATTTTGTTACAGGCTAAAATTAATTAACACAATGAAAACTATGTAAAGGAGATACTTTTATGAAAATAAACTTTTTATAGCTTTGATATAATGAAATGAATTACTTCGAAGGAGGTTACATTATTCAAATTTTATACTATAAATTATTAATGTAGAAGTTGTACAATGAATTAATATGTACATCTTTATCATTTTAATGTTAGAATTATCATAGTTCTTTTTTCCTTAAAAATGGATATAAATTCCAATATTATTATAATTTAATATAACAATATATTTCTTTACTCTTTTTCTTTAATTGATCGCTCGCAATTAATTATTGGTAATGGTACTGTAAAAAAAAGATACCTATTAATATCGTTATTTTGCAGCACAAAAAAGATATTAATATAAGGATACTAAAATGCTTCAGAAAAAGGCAATCAATGATTAGTTTCCAAAGAAAATAATTTAGTCGCGCTCAAACGAAATAATTTAGTCGCAATCCATCTATTCCGTGAAATTAAATTTTCATTTCGACGAATTTCTTTTTGGATTTTCTATTACGTGTAAAGTAATGTCATTTTTCGCGAAAGATAAAAAACGCATCATAATACACATATGCTTGTGAAATTCAAAATGAGATGGTAATTCGAATGGCTTCGTGTTATCTCTTAATCGCTTAGTTTTAGAAAAAAGACACAAAAATCATTATATGATTTATTGAAACTGAAATTTGTTTTCTACTTATTTGTTTTTTAATATTTATTCGTCTAATTTTAATATATGTTACTTTATGAATGTGACAGAAATGAGATATAATAATTAATATCTCTGAATTTTTAACGCAGTTTAAAATTCGTAAAATCCACATGATGTGTCAAACAAGTGACGAGAGATAGAATGAGAGATAGCAAAGGAGAATAGCAAGTGTGGTATTCTAGAATTTAATCTCTCGGTATTCTGACAAGCAGCGGCTTCTGTAATGAAAGTACATTGCCTGGAGGAGAACGGAAACTTGAATAAGGTAAAAGACGAGAGTTACTCGAGAAAAGACATTATATTGTATAAGAAGAGGTTGTCATAATTTCAAGTCAGAAGCATCAGAGCCTCTTTCACACCAGCTTGAATTTAGATTTTACGATGACGGTAGCCGCGCGATCTTTTGTGACGTACATCTTTTGACGTATATGAAATTGAGTTATGAATTTCAAACTTTGAAGCGTACTTTTGTCTTAACGCTTATAATTGAAAGGAATATTTATGTATCTACTAAAATGTGCAGTTTTTTCTGGAAATTTCTTTAAAAGCATCTTTAATCTTTAACCTGATAAAGCGTATACATTGAAGATGAGAATTTATCAAAAATACTTGATATAAAAACACCTTTTAGTTAAAATTTTAATTAAAGCTGTTTATATTCTAACAAATTAAGATCTCTTTTTCAAGAGGAAACTTTTACATACGTAAATATTAATCGCAACAGATTATGTATCTTCATTGCGTATCTTTCTCGATATCTCGATATTCTTATCATTCTCATCTTTCAAATCCTTCGTATAGACGTAGAGAGTTCTCGTAATTGCACACCGAGGCTATTCACAGAAATCGGATATCGACTGGATCAATTTCCATTGAAGGGTCAACTCTCTTTGAGGAAAATGCGAAGTTTTCAAATAAATTTCACGTATTACAAACGCCGATAAATTGCGCACTGACATGTGAAATTATGCTTTATTTGCCAGAATATCTTCAAATTAATATTCTCTGATACTTTTTTAAGAATCTCTTCGAAAAAATCGTTTGTCTCTGACGCGTGTCGATTGATTTGTTGCGAAGTGAAGCATCTACTAAAAACTTCAATTATGATATAAAATCTTTGATATATTATAATAGACTTGCTAAGATAATATATGTATATGTTAATAAAAGTTAAATTATTAAATTAAAATATTACAATTTAAGAAAAACTCAATTTTAGATTAGTTTGATTTAAATACATTTCGCATACACAAAGCCGTAATTTATCGGCGGCGTAGCGAAAGTTTGCCGACGGGAAGGAATCTGAAATTTCCGGTACTGAAAGCAACAGTGAACTATTATTTTCGTTTAAATTACCGTTTCGTCTCGTTCGAGAAACAAGCGGACGAAAATCATCGATGACCATTGCAGGAGTGCGCGTTCACCCATCTGTAGGTGAAAAGCTCGATTTTGATGCGCTCCAGCGAACCGAAAGTTCTGTGAGCGCAAGCTCAACGAAGCGCGGAGACTGACTTTCCGCGCGCGCGGTTAAACTCCGCGCATTTTTCGTCCTCTTCCTGTTTCCCCGCATGTCTCCCATTGTTTTTTTACCCTCTTTCGCAATTTTCTTTCTCAGCCCTTTTCGTCTCTTATTTGAACTGTCAAGACTGATTACGGGATTGTTCTTCTTGAGAACTGAAATTTTGAAAGAAAATAAAAAAAGGGATATCGTAACATGGAACGCGTGAATAACATCAAACATTATTTTCATAAAAATAAAACAGTATTTACTATCTATATATAAAATATATATTTATATATATCTATATAAAATAGAGCACGAAATGTCATACATTTTAATGTAAAGATCTGTTTCCAAGAGATCGTGAAAATAACGACCACACTGAACATGTCATTCATTAATAATAATCTTTTAGACTTTTGCGATGCAAAAGTCTAAAAGATTATTGTTCTATATACGGTTCATATCGGTTTTATAAAATAACAAATATTTTATACAGGAAAGAGACATAATTGTATGTTCTGTATGTAAAGAAATTCTTCAGTATCATAAATCTTTTCAAATTGTCAAACTTTGTGTCGAAATATAGAAGAATATGATGCTTTTATACGAAAACTTTAAATGCGTTTTTATGGTTCAAAGAAAATTAACAAATTAATTAGAAAAAGATGCCGATTAAAAAAAAAATTGTTATTGGAATGAAAACGTAATTGAAACATGATATGTTGACATATCTGTTATCACGAAAATAGACTGTCAATAATGTACTGTATTTCTGTAGCTGTTAAAATATTGTCTAGCATCCTGCATCCTGGGAGAAAAACATCTTGTATTTATTCATAATATTTGTTCTCGCAATTGATACTGCACGCGTTCTAATTTACCTGCAGGAATTTGAGTATCCTTTCAAGGATACTAGCTCTAGTATGTTTGCTCTTTAATAAGACTACGTGACATGAAATATATGTGAATATAATGAAACCTTTATTATTAATTTAATTTGATCAAGAAAAAATGAAAATCTTAAATTTTATCCAAAATTAATACGTTTTTTAATACTTTAACTTAACATTGTAGGTACGATGCACACATATATCCAACAATTTAGCTGTTATGTCACCGATATTACGAAACCGCTATCGACGAAATCCCGTTGACACAGTTGTTCGTAACCGCGTTACTCTCGCGATCGCCCTATCTCGGACAATGCAGACGGCATTTGGAATGTCGCGTGCGATTTCGAAGCTACGTCGCCGCAGGAATACGCGGGCGAGTATTGCGCAATGCATTGTCGTCGCTTCGTGTCGCGGTGAGATAAATGTGACTCCGGCGCCCTGAGAATGGCAAGCAATGGGACAAAATAATAAAGAAAACAAAGGAAACGAGAAAAAAAAGAGTCGACCTTTCGAGACACAGCTGCCAAACAGCTGTCGCTATGGTGTTTGCTGCGTTCGTTCTCACCCTCGCGTAGTGATGCTCATACTTCGTATCGGTTAGTCCCGCAAGATTCAATAATTTAAACAGTAATGGCCTGGCCATCGATCGACGCTCGACTGGAGTTTAAAATATCTCGCGTTGCCTGCTCTTGGGCAATGGGATTTCCCAGTGCTTATTTTTCTTTTCCGCTTCTGTGCATTGTGAAATGCTCTCTGTACCGCAACGGCGATGCTTGTCAGGAACATTAACTCGGCAAATAAATGTTTATTAACGGGGTCGTTAACTAACCGCGCTTTGGAGGTTATTATTTATTAATTCTGCATTTAGGAATCATTTTCACAGATATAGATATTCGTGAATTTTTGGATGAATTTCCTTTCAGATTGATCATAAGACGGCCAGTGGCCTTAAGACTCTTTTGAAGAAAGGTAACATATATCGTATCCTTCAAGGAGGCGACATCAAATAACTCAATGTAGTTTCTGTCTTTAACGAGGGCAAAGGTGCAATTATTTAGACACAAATCTCTACCGCCTTGGTATATATCGATCGGCTTCGGCTATGTGGTTAAAAATATCTATTCGCATGCCTGGATGCATTATGGCAGTTTAGGCCGTCCTCCTTGAACTTCCTTTTTCGCCCCTTTCCTCAACCAAATGCAGGACGATGGTGTCGAAGGTCGAGATTAATCAATGGATGGTTTATTGTCGAAAGTAAATATTTATTTTAAATGTAAAAATTTTTAGAACATTAAAAGGATTGATAAAATAATCGATTTCCTATCACGTCTCGGTATTTATTTATCTGGATCTTGCCTTTAATTTATGATAAAATAATTCGTCAATTTAATTAGAAACATATTGTTTTCAATAAAATTATCAGTAATTAATTTAAAGAACAATAATATAACAATAATATAAACTTTCGTAGCAGAAGCAAGTTAAACTGATTTTATACCGAAACTGGGTATGGATTAATGTGTAACTTAGGATCGTTATTATACGTCGATTATTAATTGAAGCTATTATCCTGATATGTATATATATATATATATATATATGTATACATGTATGTATGTATGTATGTATGTATTTTATGTATGTATGTATGTATGTAACGTATGTATGTATGTATTTATGTATGTATATATGTATGTATGTATCTGTTTCTGAAGGATCATCTAGAGACATATTCGTCAATCTTCCAGGACATGTGTCACGTTGTTATTCCACAAAAGCGGAAACTGTATGGTTCATCTCTTCTACTGTCACAATACAACGCGCACTTCATCCACTTTGCATTATGCATACGTCTGTGGACGCACGCTCGCTCAAATACGTCTGCATTTATATCGCACGTTTGCATAAGCATTGTCGTCGTAATATTATCCTGCTCTCGAAATGGAGGCATTTTTTTTTTAGTTAGCTAAGCATCGATGAGCGATGTTATCAATGATAAACGTTGCAAAACAGTATGCCGTGTATATAAACAGTTCGGACAGTTCGATATTATGTTCACGTAAACATTTCGGGTCATTCTAGATATAAGAATATACATGCAAATGGAATATATAAGATTTTTCGTTATTACAACAATCATTGAGACAGCTAAGTAATGTAATTACGTCATGTCAATATACTTTCTTCATCTTAGAAAGTTTCGATCAAGATTTTTCGAGTTTTATTTGAAGAAGCAATTTGATGTTACTTACCGTGGAATATCGCCGATTCGCGGTGGCCGATACGTCTTTCGCGGACTACCCACGTCGTTCCATACAGCTGAAAAATTAAAAAAGTATTTGAGCTGTTTTAATACATAGCGTTGCTGCACAAAATTGAATATTGATATGAAAGAATCGAACCAGTTAAATATTGTACATTCAACATTAAATATTGTTAAATCAAAGTTATAAGAATTATTATACATAACACAGATCTGGATGATTTTGAAAAAGAAGAGTTGTTTCCTTCCCAAAATAGCTTTTTTGCTCGCTGACTCCGAATCCACAAACAAAAATGTCCTCTTACATGTCAGGTTTACGAGAAAAATTAAAGTAATTTAAAAAAACACACATTTTTGAAGATTTAGCTAACGAATCCAATGTGCGAAAGACTTTTAAATAATTTTCTGCTTTCTAACACCATAAAAACCTTCCTAAATATTGTTCAGAGCAAGTTACGAAACTAGATTACTTCACAGTTTCAAACAAAAGTCAAACTAATTGATTCTATAAAAAAAAAAAAAATTAAAAAAAGAAAGAAAAAAAAACTGTAAAACGGCAATTTTTTTTTTTTTTGTTGATAAAATCAATTAGTTTGACTTTATCAAACTGTTCAAAAATAGCGAATATCTGCGTGAGAAATGGAATATCCATACGAAAAACGGAATGTCCGCGATAGAGACAATTCGTAACAAGAGAGATTGCGTGTATCGAGAGAAGTTATAGTTTTTCGGTTGGTGCGAATGCCTCGTGGACGCGTTCTTTTCTTCCTCCATAACAATGAAATTATGCGGATCAATTCCACGAGATGGGCGCATTTCCATGCTTGCCTCTTATTTATACAGCTCCTTTCTTCCGGGTATCGAACACAATTGTGTTTGATTTTATATATTTCTCATTTCCATACGAATCACAATAGTTTTCGATACAATTATCGCTTCAATAAGAGCAAACAATTTTGTTTAAGTCTAAATCGTTAAGAAAGACTGATTAAAACAAACTTATTTATTTTATCAGTATTAGATATTAAATTTATTTAGCGATTAATTTCATGATTGTATCAAATATAAAAAAAATTTTTTTTATTTGTTCTATTTAGTTTGTCAGTTTGTCATTCTTAACTTTTTGTTCGATTATAGAGTTTGTTCCTCGGGAAGCTCGTAATATGGAACGAGTGATACTGGCAAAATTGAGTTTAATGTCAATTGCCGAGTTTATCGCATCGTATATACGGTTTATAGCTTCATCTCGATGATATGAAGATCGTTTGCTTGATCGCTGAGTATGTAGATTCACGAGATGGTAATTCTTTGATGAGTACATAATACTCTCGCGAAACATGTGTATATAACACTCCAAATTCGTATATGTAACACTTCAAAAAATTTTTTTCAATGTACTTATTTTTAAATTAAGAAAAAAAGTTTTGCAATTATATTCATTATGATAAAAAAAGAAATTATGTATCTTGTACATGCTATCGATAAAATTTACTTCAAAAATTTGTGTAGTAGACTCTTTGAAAGCTTTTATATTTATATTTTTCTTTATATTTTTTAATGCGAATTAATGATAAATTTATTTTCATATTGTTTATAAAATATAAAGTTTGTAGGAATTAACCAATATTTCCACTCGCTCGTGAAGTAAACAATCTTGTAAGCTTTTTAAGAGCAAACGAAGAAAGTAAGTGCAGCAGGTTTAATCGAAGCTAAGAATACCGCGCTGTAACGTATATTAAAGATTCACCCTGTTACACGAGCGACATTTGCTAATTATAAAGTTTCGCTTTTACAAAGTCACGAAGTGATATCGATTATGCAGGTATAATCGAGTATGCAACCGGACGATTTAATCTTGCAGTGCCGCAATTTCTTCCTCAAAACGCTAGAAATACATTATTAAAATATGTAGATTCTTTTTCTATTTCTAAGACTTTTATTACTTTTAAAATATAATACGTTTGCTTTTAAATTATCATTAAAAAATACTCACTTGTTTATATCCGATCCGCACGTGTGCGTTACGATTTAAAAATACTGCGTCACTAAATTCGTAGTTTAATACACACAAGTGAAAATATATATATTCGTTAAATATTTAATTTAAATAGAATTTATGAACATACGACGTGTATGCTTGCGATGATCAATGATTAATGAGTGGATGTTGACGTTGAATTTATTACAAATATCCTTTTTATTACTTTGTATAAATTATGTATATTGCATACGATTTTAATTACAGTAATTCATGATGTACGATATTACAAACACAAGTGATTAAAATGCGTACGTGACACGTGCGTTTGATATCAGTAAATTTGCACTTTTCGTAAATAAGATAACTTTTTGAAAAAAAATTTGCCCTACGGTGCACGTTGGACGATCGTTAATTTTTTAGTGTTGGATATCCTCACGTTAGTTTTTACGCTGCCATTATTTTTCCAATAAACTTTTATAACGTGAATATTAAACGCACTGCGCATTGTTCTTTGAGACGTAAACAAGCTTTTTAAAAAAAAACTGTTAATTCAATATTTTTTCTCGAATAGAAATGGAAAAATAAAATTGAAGATAGAAAAGAAATATCGAAATGGATCAGTCGAGCTTTTAATCTTGACAGCACAAAAATAAGGATTGAAATGTTATGATTACGATAAATCTACTATTGATTACGGAAATTCTCTTTTTTTATTAGAATGGCGACGCGACAGTTGACAAGTAAATTTGCAGACTGCCAGTAATTTCGTATTCAATAATTTTTTCTTGCCCCACAGCTTGTACTTTTCCTAAGTTCGTTTATTTTGTTATACAGTCGTTATACTTATTACGAATGCAATTAAAAGATCGTTTCTTTTGACAATCTATGAATTTATTGAAACTTGTCACATTATGTAAATTATATATATATATATATATATATATATATATATATATAAACGATATTTGTATCTAATAAAAAATTGAAATACTTTTTTTACGAAACATTTAATATAGCTCATTGTTCCACAATCTACATAATCTAAATTCTTTTGGAATTAAATTTAAGTAAATTTGTAAACAAAAAAAAGAATGATCACGAAAAATGCTTTTTGTTATCTGAGTTAAAAATTACATCCGAATTCGAGGATTATTATTGTAAACTGTAATGTATAATACACGGTCGTATATTTTTCATGTATAAAAATACAAGATAAAAATAATCATATTTATCTAGAAACTTGGTAAAGTCTTGACATAATTGCATCATTTCATAAACATTAAATTTCACAAACATTTTAATTTCTTTGACTATCCACTGGGAGTCGTAAAATTTCGTGGTCGGGAGATAATGAATTGCTAGTCGATAGAACTCAGGTAATTTTGTTTTATCGATGTGATATGACGCTTATTATAGTATGCTATAGTAAAATTTACCGCAGTCCCCTTTAATTAGTGAAATTATGATAATTGAATTATTGTGAGCTAAATAAAGTCAGATTTTCAATCACTTAAATAATATAATAAACAAATTCACAAACGAGAGTTAATACAATATTTTTACAATATTTCGTGATATTATTACAAATCATATTATATCAGATTTTGTAATTAATTATTTTGCACTGGAGATTTATTTTTACCGCTTATCATGAAATTGTGTGAATAAAAAGCGAAAAAAATTATGAAACTTTGCAAATTGTAAAATTTTATTACTTTTTTCTGTAATTTTTAGTTTCTCTCTAGTTTTTAAAACATTTTACGCGATGTTATTTTGTTTTGGGAAATGCTCGAGGAAATGTGTATTGATGCTTCATTTTGTCGAATAAAGTCTCTATTTACTTGTTTTCAATAGTTGCCGTACCACAGTTGAGAGACTTCGTTACTGCACATATTGACTAATAATTAGGTGATAATTAATTGTTACATGAAAATGAAAATGAAAGCTTCTCATTTTGTATGGAGATATCAAAACGGGATAATTAATGGCAAAGAATAATGCATAGGATTATTCCTGAATTATCGGCCACTGAACTAATTAAGTTCTTCATAAAATTAGAAAATTTATCAAACGTATTTTTCATTTTTATGTCCCTCTCTCCCCCCTCTCTCTCTCTAGCTTCCAATATTCTCAAAAATAATGGATTTTTATAAATTTTTTAAAGAAATAAACCAGCACATTTTAAAATAAAATATTAAAAGTACTTATAAGTTATACAGATAAATTGCTTTTACAATGATTTAATATTTTTTTATTTGTAAATCTCCGTAATATCTTATTTGTTTATTTTTTCTTACAAAATGCATTGAAATAGTGTTAATTTGATAAATGAATATGTTAAATAAAAGATGTAAATTGTAATTCTGTAGTTTTATGTGAAGTAGATGATACTAAGCTAGAAAATAATATAAATTTCTATTATATTAATTTAAATTGTAATCTAAAAAATGATAATTTTATATTTCTAAAACATAAAAAGCAAAATTCATACGTTTATTGCGGATAAAAAGAACAAACCACCTCGCGCGGAAGATTCTGAAAAGCGAACGAGTGGAAGGAAGAAATTGGTCGGAGGAAGTAGTTTGGTGAAGAAATGCAATCTGGATGAGAATACGAGAGGGAACAGTGACGATGCAAGAGTATGCACATCTTGTGTTCAATTATCCGACAGACGATTCGTAGGCGCAAGAATAAATTATGTAGAGAATGATTGTTAAATTGTCAAGAGACCGGCGACCGCGCATCCGTATTATCTTGGCCGTATCCTCATTTCTAGTTATAATCAATTCTTGCTAACTCCACGGCGTGCCGGCAAAACCATTCCGGTGACACCTGATATTGATCGGGAGAGCCACGGAAATGAAGCGTCATCGTCGCCACTATAATCGTCGAGTCTTGACAAGAATTACACTCTGCTTGTTCATTCTAAATATTGAATTCCAATTATTATTTTTGGAAATAAATCTAGAATATATTTTTTAAGTAGTCAATATTTTTTAAGTCTGTCAATATTTAGAATGCACATAATCAAAATAATTATTTTTATAATTAATTTTTCCTCTCAAGTAATTGGATAACTAACACTTATTGAAAAAATGTAATGCATCACAAGCGTATTGTTAAGTAAAAAAAACAATTATTAGATCTATGTAACAAAATCAGAAGAGAAGCGTAGTCACAGAGTAAGATAGATTTTAAATGGACGAATCGTGATGAGATTGAGATTTCAATCGCGAGAAATGATTTTTTCATGAAAATATGAGGAGCAAAGGAGCGATGAATGCCTGAAATGAGACAATATTAATCGACTTACTTAGATTCGCTTTTTTGTTCGGCGTTTGGTATGAAGTCGAGCCGTGAGAGGATCGATAAAGGTCGAACAGAAAGAGCAATCTGGACGGATGAAAGTGAGGTTGCGGCAAGTAATACCACCATGGAAACGATGAAATAAAGACAAAGCAAGCGCCAGGCTGCGAAAGGGTCAAATTGGTCAAATGCTATTTGCGTCATGTTTATGCACCTATTTACAATCTATACATACATATACTAAGTAGATCTATGCTAGATCTATACTATAATAATTTACGCCGTTCAGCACGTTGCATGAAAAAATTAATTAACCGCAAAGATTTTAATTCAATTAATTTGTTGGCTTTGTTCTTACTGGGAATTGAAATATAAATACGGATATATATAATATAAAGTAACAACATTTCAAAACGTATTCTCAGAATAATAATTTTTTAATGGCTTCAAAGTAATCAAATTTATTATAGTTTTCTTGATGTAAGTTTTATTTATACATACAATATATGTATAGTATACATATATAGATAGGAATATACATATATCCTTCATAGATTCTTTACTATGTAACATTGCTAATCGTGTGTACTACATTTCTGTATCTTTCAGTTTCAGCGAAAGAGAAAGGTTTAAAAAAAGTAATATAAAAGGATGATATCGCGTCGAGAAATAATACTACGATAGAGGAAACGAGGCAGAGTTAAACGAAAGGGGAATGTGTTTGCCGTTTACATTATAGATGTTTCGCGGGATTGCTTTTTGCGAGACGTTGCAATTGCACCGCTCTCAACGATCTTTCTAAGTATAATGAGACCTTGAGACTTTGTCAGAGAAAAAACGTAGAAGAGCACGAGCAAAATACGGACGGTAAATTATCGCGTTTTAACTAGAAGCGCAAATGCAAAGACGATCGTGCGTATACTGATAATATCATGAAATACGAGAAAGCACGCATATTTATCTTGCCAATCGTCACTTAATACTCTTTTAACATATAAATTTATAAGTTACTCAGTTAAGCAATGTCACTTTTTGTTAGTCTTTTGTAATTTAATTTAAAAGGTAGAATGCTAAATTGTCAGATACAGACTTCAGAAGCTAAGTAATTCTCTTGTTAATTTTCCAACTTTGAAGAAATCTTTATTTTCTCTCTGACAATGAAACTTCTGATGAAAATTCTAGTGAAATAGCTGCGAAATTACCTGAATTTTGTTGTCACAAGTTATGGTTCCGAGAACAGAAAGAGTATGACTTTTTGACATTTGAGTGTTTGTTGTGTTGAGAAACATTTATTTTCGATGTCAAAAAACCAGGTTTGTTTAACGTTTGTGATTACGCTGCCTTGTTACATTGAAAGAACGTGTAGATGGTCCGCTGGTTTCATAAAAATCTGTTCCATACAACAAATTGTTTGTGTCCGGAAATTGAAAAAAACTGATGGTTCTCTGAAGCACAATTTCTATAACATATTGACAATTTTAATCCTTTTCAAAGTCATCAAATTGGCTATTATTTTTACAATAACGTAAATATTATGCTGAATGTTGTGACTGACAAACTGATAAATGTAAATGTAATGCGAACTAACTTATTAATTATTTAACAAGTTTTAGAAATTTCATTACTTGTGCTTTGATCAAATAAAGAAAAATCTTAAAAATATTTAAAACAACAAAAGCCATTTCTCTACGTAATATTCAAATGTCTCTGGTGACTTGGAAAGCTTCTTAATAAAATTCTTTCTGAATATGATATGAAAAAAAGGGACAAACTAGATTGCACTTCGATCCTGGCTCCGCGTACTTGCGATTAAACATTTCTATAAGGACTGAAGTTTTATAAATTGAACTTGTATAAAACTATTAAATTAAATGCTCTGGATCTGGACTGGAAATGCTGTCAGAAGTATTACACAGTGAATGTTTTATCAGCACAACAGAGTTACGAGCTACCTCTCCGAAAGCCAGTTACTTTCAGAAAGTATAAACTTGACTCAAAGAAACGAAATTTACCTCTTTTTCAAGCAAGAGATTTGACATACGTGTCGCATTATAATATTAGAAATATAAATTATGTTGAACTTACAAAAGGAAGTTGGTACAAAAAAGTACAATATATATAAATATTTAATAATTTATTTTATGAAAAAGTTTCATTTCTATTTATATTAAAACTACATTATATTATTTTCTTTTGAGATAGAAAATAAAATATTCCCGAATGATAAAAATTGTGTGAAACAATAGAAAAATTGAATTAATCAAAATTAACTTATTTGAAGTATTTTATAGATATTATAAACGAGACAGCTAACTGCATTATTATATATTGCTGTATAAGATTTATGTGCAGTTATAATTAGTACACTGAATATTTGGTTGTGTAATGATCATTTTAATACATTACATATTCAAGCGAAATCGTTTTAGCACAGAAAAAATAGCAATATCGAATCATCAATGATATTATTTGTATATTTGTAGTTGTATTTAAAATTATAGAAAAAGAGAAAATATAAGAGAAAAGAGAAAATGATAGACAACGAAGAAGGGTAAAAAGAGAAAACGAGGGAGAAGATGAAAAGAGAGAAGTATAGCTTCGTTTGCAATCGACAGCGAAGCCATTAATCAGTGCAAACTTGATTAAGAGTCGTGATATGCCGACCTCCGCCCTATTCTCTTCCCCTCTCTCTTTCATGAGCGAGGAATTTTGGGATTTAATTTAATCTGATTTACTTTCGTTACATCACATTGCTTCGCGGTAGTGTAATTGAAACGTTACTTGGGATATTTTTAGATAATTTTAGTATATGCCTCGTGAAATTATTAATCAACAATGACTTTTGGATGAGCGAATTCTGTGGGAGAGAGAGAAACTAAGTTTATATTATCAAATTTATAACTATAATGACGTGTCGCTTTAAATTTTTGCAAAAAGTAAAATAAGATATAATTTCTTAACAAAATTTGCAAAATAAAAGAATATTATGTTCCTCCATAATTTAATCGCATTCGTCACAACATCAAAGCTTATAGGAAACAATCGTAAAATTTATTTCTTAAAGTATATTGAAACGTAGAAATTTTCTTCGAATGAAAGTTTTCCTCGGTTTTCTTCTTTCACCAGATCGCGAAATCTTTTTCGGGTCATTAAAAACGATTCTCGAATATCACGAAAAGCATTTCTGCAGCTTATCTGCGAAGAAAAGTCAGATTGCTAACGGTAAAGAGATTTTCGACACGTCAACGTCAACATTGATGATGTCAACGAAGGAACTTTTCTTTTGAATTCAGCAAAGTTGACGTGTAGCACAATTTAGTTACTTTTAGGTAATTGTTTGGTTACTTTTTCGAGTTTTCGTGACATTTTTATATTCGTTTATATTAGCGAAAAATTATGATAGATATTTGTAGCGACTATTTCTACATTTTGTATTTTTGGAGAAGATTTAATGGAAGATCAAGACATATGTTCAGTCGAAGGATAACCGTCTGATTCATCTTTATGTTAAAAATTCTGTGTAAGAAAAAACTACACAAATTATGCATAAATTATATTTGATTTTATTGGCGTTTAATTGTACTGCAGAGAAAATTTATTTATAATTTATTATTCAACACTGAAGATGACATTATTATAGGTCGAAACGTCTGTCATTTAAATTTGTTTAGTTTATAATTATATGTCATTAGTATCTTCATCTGGCTTGGTTTATTTATGTACTTGTCATTTTAAACCTAAGAAGATTATTTTGTTATTGTTTTGTATTTTTTCTAATTTATATATTAATTATGAGCATAATTATATAAATTATATAAATTACAATATGAAATCTTAATAAATAAATTCAAATATAAAAATATTTGAAAAAGTCTTCTCTTTGCCAGTGATTAAAGATCCAAATATAAAATATTATTTGACTCTTTCTTTCCAAATTAAAATAATTGATGAAATAATTTCGATGAAATAATTTTAACGCTTAAAACATAGATGTAAAATGTTGTGATATTCTGCAGTTCACAAACATTATCGTCAGCATTATCAAGAAAGTGTCAACATCTATGACGCATGCATGATAATCTGACAGCCTCATTGAAATTAATATTAACCGAGGTTTATAAAAATTATATGCTCTAACGACTTGCACTTTAGATAACGAGTGAAAAAATTACTATTTGCGATGGACGTTGTCAAAGCAACGCTGCGTAAAGAAGAAACAACACACATTTCATCAAGTGCATCAAGACAACAACAAGGAAATACAAAATGAGAAATAAAAAGTAATAAAATAAAAAAATATTTTTATATGTGAGAATTGCAGCAGCGTGAAATAAAAGTAGCAGTGCTTCGCAACAACAATGTTACTTTTGCTTTTCGTATAAGGAAGACTCTTAAAAGCCTTTTCTCCCGCGTATTTTACATTACATATACGTATATTTTTCTCTTAAAAGAAAAAATTAAATTACGTATTCCTAGAATAACCCAGTTAAATTTGACTACATTTTTTAACATTTTAATATATGAAGTTTAATATACTGGAAACATAAGAAATTGTTCATGTTTTTATAATAGAATTTATACGTCTTATTGGCAGTAAAGTGTACTGCTTTTTTCCAAATGATCTAAATTTTTTCCAAATGATCTTCGCGCTGCGAACATTTGTTTGCCATCATTTTACAGTCGTAATAAATTGCGTCCTTTAAATGCTTTATCTGTTTTACTACGGGTGAATATTTTCTCAGTAAAGCGCGTCAACTGTTTTACTATGCTACATCGAATGTTATTCTTCGTTATCTAGTGATTAAATTAATTATTTCGAGAAACGGATTGTGAATTTCATTTATGTATATTTATGTATGTATTTCAATTATATATATTGTAGTTTGCAAGTTGTGGATTGTAACATTTGTTAGAAAATTGTATAATGTTGAAAGAACACGTTTTTAGAGATAATCTTTTACGAGAGTCTTATACATATTTTATGTAAACTCATCTAAAATCATGTATTTTATGCATAAAGCCTAGAAGGAGCTTTTGAGGTTTCAGTAATAATTATATTATCGATATAAAGAGATATATGCCAAAATATTTAGATAGA
The DNA here is from genome assembly GCA_901521435.1 of Crematogaster levior. Taxonomy (NCBI): domain Eukaryota; kingdom Metazoa; phylum Arthropoda; class Insecta; order Hymenoptera; family Formicidae; genus Crematogaster; species Crematogaster levior. Next base: position 33,559 of record CABEGB010000693.1, on the reverse strand, counting down.
TTATTTAAGAAACCATGTACCGATTGATAATTCGATTTTATTTCAATGAAATACATAAATCTACAACATATATAGAAACTCTTTTAAAATAATTTTTATTATAAAAATGCTTTTTAAAATTTGAATGGAATATTTAAATTTATTTGCGAATATTTTGTATACGCTATGGTCATTTTATTTTCAAGATACGATTAGCGAATAATATAATTATTATCTTTCCAATTAGAGAGTATTGATTAACACCCATGTAAACACCTACGCTCGTATTGGTCTATACATATATTCTCGATTGAATTTAAACAGTTACGTCGCTTCGTCATCTTTAAATGAATTATTTATTATCTTACAAGAGTTATGCGCTCTTGATAAATAAAATTGTCGTTATTTATATTCAGGCATGCCATGGCATATTCAGAACAAGCTTGAGTTTATAGCTGCACAGTGCAATGCAAGTATAAGATGTCCTTCAAGATGTCGCTTTATATCACGTTTTCCCCAAGTTAATCTTAAAACACGTCAGGTTTATTTTATCTGATGATCTCAAAAAAAAATTTCATAGTAGCGTTTTGGGAATATAAAATATGTCCCATAAAACTGATCACTCTGAGTTATAAATTTTGAATTTACGTCCTCAATTTTGTCAAGTTCAAAATTAAATCACGTCGTTTGTTTCGTGATAGAAAATCTGTACCTGACGTACTCTCATGTATTTTATTAGATCTCGTCGCATCTGCATGTTTGACGCCTAACAAATGTTGCACGAGCTTACCAGATTCAGTCCTGGATCAAGAATCACGCGAGAAACTGATGTCAAAGAGTTGAAGCACGCTTCAACATACATCACGTCTCCACAAAAAGAAATACGTAGGTGTTAAATGTGAGATAGAAGCGTGGACAGTTAATAAATTTTAACTTTTACTTCCGCAGATACACTCTTTAGTCGTAAAAACTTTCCAAGGTCTAACGTTTTCAACTATATTTAAATACAAGTTTGTATCACGCGATGAGTTATCTGAGATTTATATTCAGGGCTAGATTACGTAGAGAATTTAGTCAATTTCACATTTTTTTAAGAATAAATTATAACGTCCGTCGGAAACTCCATTATTTTTACACATTTTACAGTCATGAGAAGCAGATGGATTGCTGAGATTATTTTGATATACAAAAGCAGCAAGACACTTCTAGATTGGACATCATAATACATTAAAAAACTACTCGCATACTTTGACAAATCACTTCAAACATGCCGAAATAACGAAACTAATATGTAAAGTAATGACTAATATGTATATCAATCATTCTAGCTAGATTCACTCACCTTCCGTAGTCATATTATCTCCCAATTTCATCTCGATAGCTGTCCTCTTTTCTGCACACTCACGCGGCACTCATTAACCGCCGATTAACAGGATCGGTCGACACTGATTGTCTAAGCTTCATTTTTTCTTGCTTCTTCACACTTAATCTCGATCTGACGACTCAATTACTTCGTTCGCCGCGTTTATTCGCGGACACTCATTGATTTGTCACGTGCACTTGTCACCCGCGCATAATCTTAATCATGTAATGGATCATAGTTAACGTTTCTTTTTGGACTCGTAAGTCGGTACTCTTCGCGAAGCGATTTCAAAGCGTCGGTTGGACCTCTATACCGATTTCTCGATTCTCTCAACGCACGATGAAGTCGTCGCTCGACAAAATTGGCTCTTTAAATTCTTCCTGTCGAACACGTACGTGTTGAAACGATCGGTTTCTGATCATCTCTGGAGGAAGAAGCTTCGTTCGTCTCTGTAAAACAGAAGTAGACACTGGTTAAAGTTTAATAGATATCGATCATCAGAGGTTACGGGAATTGAGACGTAAAAAGTCGACTGTGACGTATATCCGAATATTGTAAAATAAGATCTGGATAAAATAGATCATGAAATACATATGTTAAAATATGCTAATTAAACATTTCCCGTAGGCATTACGTCAATGTAAATTCGTAGCAAATTGTACATGATATTTGTAAACCTCGCAATGTAAATTCGTAGCAAATTGTACATGATATTTGTAAACCGCACGGCTTGCAACAATTCCATATTAATTTCAAAACATAATTTATGCTGGAAATTGATAGGGTCAAATGAAGAGGTATAGTAGCGTGGTAATATTCAGAATTTTCAGAATGCATACGCATATGTGTCAGATGCCTTTAACTTAGGGTTGGAAGTGCGTGGTTGCTGACCTTTCGAGAAGGATAAAGAGTTGATTACGAGCGACGCCGCAGGTGTTTTGGAAGGAAACCCACGCGCCAGGGAGATAACGTTGTTGCGTTTAATGTATCATGACCATACTGCTGGCATGGAAGTTATCTTAATACGAGGAGTCAGCTTCTCACTTTTCTCGCTTGCATAATGTAACAATTGGATGGATGCCGCTTCCTGCAAGCTTTGTGAATTTCTAACGAGAAGAGCAAGGTTACGCTTGTCGTTTTTGCGGAAATTAAATTTCTCATTTTCTTTTTCAGGCAGACTGAAAATTATCTCGATTCTGATTTCTCTCGCTGCTCCGTTCGTATTGACTGATTTGTTTTTTGATTTTTATTTTGAAAAAATACCGCTAGCGATCTAATTAAGGGTTTTATGGCAAACTGCGAATGCATATTGCAGTATGCGCATTGTTCAATCGGTTGTTTCACCTGTATATATTGCGTAACATGTTGGTGCACCTGAGAGTTGGTATCTCTACGTGTTACATGATCCTCTCGAATATACTGAGAAGCATAACACGACACAATTGTATTCCGGCAATTCCAGCGTGCTTCTGTCCCGGACGCGCACAATCCTATATTGTACCGCGCTCGTAACGCGAGATTGCGATTCCCTGCCTCGCACGATTATTATTTCGGAATTAATTATTTACTGGCGCGCCAATACGTGCAAAAATTACATTATCGGATCTTATTAATCAGACATAATAGCATATTGAAACGCAATATCACAGATAATATGTAAAATAGAAGTTTATTACATTCTATCTACGTCAAATCATATACGTACATGATCTTAATACATATGAAATAATCGTTAATTGTATATTATTTCTTTATATATATTGTATAATGTTTTTTACATATATTGTATAATAAAAGAAACGTGTTTAAATGACGCAATGATACAACAATTGACGCAAAATACACAATTATAATGCATTGAAATCCGTAAATAAAACGTAATTATTTGCAAAAGATATAACAAGTGTAAACTAGTGTGGAATAAAAATTAAATAAAACTATATAAGAGATTAGCTGTAGATTTAGGGCTAGCTAATTCTGTGGGCGTTTAATTTTGTACTTGATATGTTTACCTAGTATATTAGATTATACGTTAGGTATATATAAAGCGTTGAACTACCGCAACCCGCGTCATTCTGTGGTTCGAGGTAAAGCGAAATAGCTGAACGTAATGGCGGACATAATGAACATAATTTGTACATTTACCTTTAAGCCACAGAATCACATCCGAGCTACATAAGACCGCTATTCTTTCATGCCGTAAAAGAACATTGGATGCCCTAAACTCTAAATTATGGTTTTTTCTTTATTAAACATTTATTCTTACATCTTCAAGAGAGGATAATATTGATCACACTTCTAATCTACAATTTCAGAAGAATAGGCGATTTCTATTTTCTTGCTTATAAATCACATACTGTGACACTTTAATTCACGACTACATTACTAATAGAATAAAATATAGCATAATGGTTCTTAAAGAGAATATCTCAATACTCGCGGAAAAGCTTATTCTCTTTACAGCGATTATAGTGCTTTGTCGTGAAGCTATCAAAAGTGATGACAGTTGATCTGACTTTCATATTAAAATTTTACGAGAATCTCCTTTCTCTCCATGGACCCATTAGCAGATTATCTTCGAGAAATATTGGACAGGCAAACAATATCACCCTATTTCTCTAACCGTGACTGAAAGATGGCAGCTGCTTTAACTCACAGAAATGGAAGAGAGTACTTTCGTTTCGCTTGCTATTGTCATCGAAAATGTATATGCTATGAAAAATATATATAAAAATATAAAGTGTATGCTATGAAAAATGTATATAAAAATATAAAGAAACCACCATTATGAATATGTAAACTTGAAAAAATATAACTTAAAATCTGCGAGATAACACAAGCATAATGCAAGTTGTAACTATATGATTACGTGTACTGCGCTCTTTTTAGATCTGAAATTATAAGAAATGTGTTTCTTTTCTACTATCACGTATTATTAGCAAATTTCACAAATTTAAAAATTTACCATCAAAAATGACTAGTATCAAATGAAAATTAAAATAAAATTGATGATAAGAACATAATGTTTTCTGTTTTTTGTAACATACATTTAAAAAAAATCAAGAGAAAGGATTTAAACTCGGCAAGACGGCATCAAGAACTTTCTTCACCAAAATGGTGAGTAAATAGGGACTGCCAGTTTTGTCATTGCTTACGTAAACCTCCTCGGGCGTTATATTCAAAGGACTAAACCCGGTCGTCGATTTGCGCGCCCATTCTCGACGTTCCTTTGATGTGCCGACGGTGTATCTTCGCAAATAGTTGATGTAGCACGACGCTGTGGAACTCTATTTCCACATTTCGCGTTTAGCAAATTACGTCGCTGTCTACGACTACTTCGCGAACGCCAGCATTTATTTAACCAGTCTGTCATTTCATCTTCAGCATAGGGTATGTGTTGATGGAGCACCGGGAAATGGTCGATTACGATGAAATTGAACATCTTATGGAACTATTTTTAATTTTGCGTTGCCGATAAGAACAGATGTAAAACGAAAAGGACAAAAATGAATAAAGGCCGTACTATTAAAAAGCATGATAGAAAAATGACTATCTAAACGTTTGAATTTAAGATTATAAGCATAAAGTGTAAAGAAAAGAAGATATTAAACTAATTCATATTGGATATATAGGTGTATTAGAGAACATAGAGAGAGATAAACTTTGTATTAACTGTTTTGCATGTTTCGTGTAAGAACAAGGAATGTCTGCGCGTATAGCTAGTTTGTTATGGTTGTCACATTGTATTGCGGCGATGTACAGAACAATGATATCTGTCGATGAAAACAGATCAGAGCAATGGCTGAAGCTGGTAATATGTATTTAAATGAGGGGCTCGCTTTTACGTCACGGCGACGGCGTTAGAGTTCGATTGCGCGCATGTTATTACGTGTCTAAATTGGTGAAAGGGCCGAGTTTAAAGAGATAACCGTATGCCCATTTCCAGAACGGATACGTTCTGTGTTGTAAAGTGTACTCGTATATTCGCTTGCGGTCCGCGTTTGTCTCGCGCGGTTGTTACGTGCCCGGCTTTGATATAAACGCGGCTTCTGTAAATATGCATTTGCAGCCTCGAATAATTTACACTGTCCAGGACTTCGAGCAACGCTGAAGTTATGCACGCTATGTTTAATCATATAATATCGACACATTGTTTGAAATTAACTTTCAATATTTTCTAATCGAAGATATTTATTATGTATTTTATTCTGCAAACGCGCAAGTTATTTCAATATTCGTTAATTAACTTCATAAAAAATTAGTTTAAAATGTTCACTTTTGAATTACGTACACTATTTTCCTTTATTTATTGATTGATAACAGTTTATGAAAATAATTCTTGGCATCCAGTCAAATGATGCGTGAAGAATTAATTGCAGCGTTAACGAAGTTGCATTTTAATTCATTTAAAAATTACGTGCTCTTATATAGTAAATTTTAATTGTAATTACCGATGAGAGAAAACAAATCAGGAACACATTCGTCCTAATAGGGTTACGAGTTTGAGTTTAAATGAAAATATAAAATGAACGATAGTTCATAGAAAAAAAGTAGACAGGGTAAAACTGACGTGAAGAAAAGTGTACATATGGAAGTCGAAGTGTAGTCTTTACATATACGACGCACGGTCGTATGTCCCAGCCAGCAGTGCTCTCGCTTCTGGCTCTATCGATTTAGGACGACTACGTAACCGCGACAACCAGTTGGCTCGTATACACACTGGTCTCTCTTCCGCGTTATGTCTTTTATTACATAGTCACAAAGAATCTTAAAGTTTACGACTGCCTGATCGATTTTTCGAACTTCGACCGCGTTATCTTCATCTGGTTTTGTCTGCTGGTGAATCAAGTTTGTACGCAGTTGAAGATAAATTACACTAATGAAAAGCTTAGTAAATAAAAACATATCTGTTTCGCGATATATGAATTGAATCAATATAATTAAATAATCATTCATCGTTCTCTGCAATGCACGATTGTTGTTTCGTAAGTGTAATAATGAGTTGTAATGAGATTTAATCGACTGTAGCTCTGTGCATGGCCGATTCTTATTACACCTCATTACAAAGTTGCACGTGCAATTCTGTGCAGGCCGGCCTCGGCACGGCGTGATGAAGCACGCGCCAGAAGAGATAACACGAAAGTACGCGAAACTGTCCTTGACGCGCCTATCGATTTTCTTAAGCATCTTATTTGGCTGAAGAATAAAAACATACTTTCAGACTTGGAATTCACTTTTTCTGTCGTCCCGTCGGTTATTGAACTTAAAGGGTACAATACGATATTACATAGCTACTGTCATTGACATAAGCATCTTGAAAATTTTAAACATGTCACAACATAATGTTTTCATAAAATTTTAAGGCTCTAGGAGACATAAAAGAAGTTAAGTTAAATTAACTTAAAGAAATTTCTTAAAATAAACTTCAAGCGGCAGTGACATTATCAATCCAATGTTTTAGTCATCAGAGATATTTAACACAAGAAGTTAAAAAATTGTGAAATAAAAATAATTACTTTTTTTCCTTTGTAAGATATATAAATACTGATGAAGATTGCTTCTGCTAATTTCAAATTATAATATTGCTTTCAATGACATGTTTTCGTTTTTGGTAATCACCGAACATAGCTACGATAAATAGATTATTCAAATTACAGTATTGAAAAAAATTTTGAAATATATAATTATCTTTGATCTTGATTGCGTGTTGCGAAGTTCGGCCGCGAACTTGCCGGATTTTCTACATAAACGGGAAGGAGTTATACGGGCGTCCGTAATATATGTATATATAATCTTCCTTGCCCTGGATATATATAATAACGAAATAATGAAGAGCCGAAGTGGAAAGACGCGACGCCCACGCGAACGATATGTGCTGGCAAAGTCAATGAGATGTAATTGACTGATTCAGTAGTAATAGGGTACACAACCTATGTTGAGTCTCGACGAAGATCGCAATCCAAAACCAAGCGAGATTACGTCACTTCCCTGATTCGCAATTCGTCGCTACATAATAATATTATGTAATCGAACTTACAATATTCACCGGGCGGATTATACCATCGAGTATATGGCTGGGATGAATGAAGATTCCTGCAAAGCGATGACGCGAGTATAATTACGCGTCTAAATAAATGAAATAAACGAAATAAATACGGCAACGGCTGTCTAGGAGGAAATTGTTGCGGAAAAGCAAATACGACAAGGAAGATAATAAAAGGATGTACGTTTCATTTCTAATTTGAGAGTGAAAGAGTCATTGCTCCTTTCACTCACATCGCAAATCCAAGAAATTATTAAGAACTGCCTGCGTCGTGGTATATTTTTCTGACCTACTTTTTCTATTATTAATGAATGTGGGATGGATTATTAACGCAAAAACGACGCGACGTTAGGATGTGACGATAAAATTGACGTCAAACTCGAATAATATCTCACGCGATACCGATCGAACATCTTCAGTCATCAATGAATTCAACGTCATGCTTGTCGTCGTGGCGAAATGTCAAGCAAGGATGAATCCTTTTGGTGAAGAGAAATGATTGGACCTTTATGTACCAGTACTTGAAGATATGTCATTTGAGATATATCGTTTGATATGAAAAATATCTCTTCGTACGAAGGAAAGTTTCAGAAATATATTGCGAAATACATATAGAAGCATCATCTCGACTCGGGGTTATTAATTTTATTCTAACAAGGTCAGAGTGTATACGTGCCGGAAGATCGAGTGATTAGGAACAATGGCGAATCGGATGTGAGAAGTCAAGTGCTCGGTTCAAGAGAACAAAGTTTGTTTAATCGAGATGAAAGAATCCTTTTTCTTTGATACTGTTTGCGTTACATTATTCCCACAATTACAAATGTTACATCTCATGAAAATAAAATTGCGTGATATTATTTTAAAATTATCTTCTCTGTTGTGTTTCTTTTTACATTGTTACATGTATATTAAAATGGGAATAGTAATTTGTATTAATGACGTATGCAGAAAGCAAAGTAATTATTAATTCGTAAATAGAAGTATGATACAATGATGATATGGCTTACTGGCATTGATGAATTAGTGAGATCATAAAATTAATATATAATGAATATAATAATATAGATATATCACCATTTTCCGCTCACACGTACATTATGAATATGTTTTCGCATTTGCAACAAATTTCACTCGGGATTTAACATAATCTTTTTTGCCCTCAAAAGTTTTGAGTTTTTAAAAATGTTCTTCTTAATCAGACATCGGAATTACAAAAATTAACAAGATAAACGATATTTGATATAATAAATAATAAAATTAATAATTAATGAAGACATGCTAGATAGGATTTCAGTTATTTCTAAATTTATAGCTAACTTTTAAAAAAATTGTTATTGTAGCATATTCATAAATGTGCATGTTTTTAACGCTGTTACTTCTTTTATGTTAATTAATAGATAATGTATGATGATTGCTTATGAATATTTAGGTGTCTTTATAAAATGTTATATGTAGGATATTCCCTTCACAAAACTACTTCTTTTATTATTTAAAGTGGGAAATTTGAAGATTTTTTTAGTGAGAATATTAGTAAACATTTATTTATTACATTTCTACAATTTTAATTACATCTACACGACTTTTTAAAAACACGTTGGTATATTCATGTTTCACATATTCTTGTAATGTATAATTTGATGCGTATATAGATTCCACACAAATTCATATGAAGTGATATTCACTCTCTGCGTATGCTTATCCTTTCGTTTTGAATTTTTTGCATATAATGCATATAATGTATTTAATACCTCAATTTTATATTCTTTATAGAAAAAAGTAATGGACCATAATTTTATTAAATTTGATAAAATCGATTTATTATTATTTAAAATTGTGTTAAACGAAATAGTAGTCAATTTCAATATCTTAGTGTTAATAATTACGCATTAATATCAGTTATCTTTGTGAACCAAATTTCAAGAGAATATGTGTAGATATCTGTCAGTTTTAGTTAAACTTTATTTTATAATTAAACATTTTTAATAAAAATTTTTCTTGAAATTAATATATAATTCCGCTAAAATATTTATAATAAATATTAGATATTAAATTGATATTGTAGAAATATCTATTATAATCGATATAAAGGATATTCTTGGGGAAAAGAAAATCTTTATGTCACTATAAATATTTAATTTAGTTCTCGTCATTTGTGTGAATCAATCAATAGAAAGGTTAAAGTAAGACATAGAAATACTATCTATTAAAAGAATTTCACGATTAGAAGAACAATATCTTGCATAATTTAACGTTTTTGACATAAGCACAAGTGAAGAAAATACAATTTCAATATAAATAGAAAATTAATATAAACTAATTAATATAAAATAATAAGTTTATATTAATTTAGTATTATATGTATTATTTGAATAATATATTTTATAATATATTAATTTAATTAATGTAAAGGGATATAGATAATTTAATATTTATTTTATGTTATTGTTAGATCTTTACTTTTTTGGAATTTTTAGATTGTTATTTTCTTTTTCTATATTTCTTTTATTTAATAATAAATATATGCGTGTGCGGTGGACATACATGTATGTATTTATATATGTGTTATTATATGTCATTAATAATTAATTATAAAAAAATGGCTTTTCGTGTATTTTGTAATTGATAGCTGAGAGTAAAAAGCGTTTCGCAGAATTATTGTTTTATTCTACGAAGAATAGAAAACTTTCAACTAGTTTTCTATTTCATCCTTCGAGTTTTACTTATGATTGTACTTTGCCATACGTAAAAAGAGGACCAAATGTAAAATTCAGAGTAAAGAATCTTCATGGAACGGTAGCTCATAGAATAATTCTAGGAAATCCATTCTATACATCTGTCCTCTTTTTTATGAAAACAATAATTTACGAACATCTCTCTCTCTTTCTTTCTCGTTCTCGCTCTCGATCTCCTCTCTCTCAATATATAAAAATGTAAATATTATTTTAATCTATATAAAAGGGGCAAAAAGATTTCAAATGAAATGCGATTATCTCGTTCGCGAGAGATTGACAAATTGTTTCAAACAACAAAGTGAAGTTTTAGGAAAAGTGACATTGCTGAATGTGCAGTAGGCATTTGCACAGGAAGAATTGTTAGCAATAATCAAGATGTTGACGCGAGATCCATGTTCAGATTCGCTTCTTACATCAACACCAGTTAGCGATACAATATATCGTAAGTTTCTCGTACTAATGTTTCTATCAATAGTGTCAGATGCATCTAAAATATAATCAGATAATATATTTAATATTTAATATTACATTTAATAAGTAAAACGAGAAAAAAAGAGAAATAATGAGACTCGATGTAAATATTGATCCTGGGTCATCTGCGCGTTATGGTCTTTTATTTAAAAGGAGGGAAGATCTTTATATTACACGATCACATGCACGAGAAACTCTTATTTGAAATTTCCGTTTACATAGATGCTGTACAAAGATTAAAATGATTATGCTGATGACGAAAGAAAGAGAGGAAAGAATTTAGATATATTAGAACGGACGTTTATAGTGCAATTATCGATATCTGCAATTTATTGAAACACTATAAAAAACTGTTAAACATTCATATTTTTCAAGTTTTATTTACATTAACGCAAAGTGTTGATTTTATTCATGCAATTTGAATTAACTTTATGTAACGTTAGTGTTAGGCTTATGATGGAGGAGGACAGCCTGAATTGGTCAATCAAAGTCACTTGAACAGAACTACAGTGCTGTTGGTGCAACAGATCCGTAAACAAACGCAACTCTCGCGATCTACGCGTCATGCACACGTGGACGTCTTCCCTCCTCGGTCCACGCGAGATCAAGCAACGTAACAACATGGGAGGAGGGTTTACATTCGGGTTGTGATGTTCTTACTTACTCGCTACATCAGGCGAGAGTAGCAATCTCTCACAGGAACTTTTCTCTTTTTTCGTTTCTCTTCTGACTAATCGTGCTGGGAAATCCCTTCCAGCAAGGAAAGGGTGTCCTCGGCCAAGGATAGGTTGAAAATAATCGACGAGATTGGTCAATTCTCCCTTTTTTCTCACGATCGAAAGTGCGACGCGTCGATAGGGGTGCGAGCCGATCGAGATACGCGTTGGTCGTCGTCGCAGGATTGTTTGGAGCGAGAATTTTCGCGGCATCGTACTCGACGCGAAATTATTCCTCCCTACGTACGCATGATCACCAACCCTCTTCGCCTTTCTCAGTTATCCTTCGCAGGGTTTTCTACGAGTTTTAGAGCGGAGCCGATGGAAATGGAGTCGACAACAATCGACCGTCGCCACCCGCGTCGCTCAGTCGACTGACTGGTTTGACTGGACTGCCTCCCCGTACACTCGGAGATTTTATTCCATCCCCACCAGAATCTGTTGGCTCCCTCCTTTCCAACAAACCCCATTCGTTACACCCACTCGCGATCCGACGTAGATGCTCGGGGGTGCGTGAACGTTGAGAGCGAATGCAAGCCTAGTCGTTGACCATGTAATTGATAGTTGACCGTATCATCCAAAGATCAATTAAAGGTCTGTTCCTCATGACAAAAATAATTATCTAAAAAAAGCAATGTTGGTTTAACGTTATTAACGTGTTATTGACAGCCAATCCTGTCACCTGGATAATTAAAGAGTTTTTTGTTAAAGTACAATTATTTTACGGTGCAATGATTTTGCCTTAAATTCTTAATTATGTTGTAATTCCAGGGTCATATAATATGCTCCTAAAATTATAATATGAAATTGATTAAGATCGAATTATTCATTATATAATTATTCATTATGTTATTTATATTTAATTATGGTTATTTTCACAGAAATAGTTATTGTATCTATACGTTTGATTTACATAATTGTAATTCTTTTGATACAATCACCATAGGTATCAACTGAGAAAAAAATGTGTACCTTTTGAATATTAAATGTCTTTATATAGTGCAAAGTTTTAAGCTTTAAACTCTCAATTACTTGAACCACCTCTTTTATGTAACTAATGACTGTGTTCAATGTAAGCACCCAAAGTACTTACAAACAGATTGTCGCTACCTATGAGAGGACTTACGTCTCTAACTTTATTCAAGGCTGAAAGTCTCACAATGTGTCAGCATTTGGAAAGTTTCACCTTTATCATTACCATAAGAAGTTTCAAAATTTCTTACGTCTAGTCAAAGATTTCTTCTTTCTAATTTATCAACAATTCTTTCTAATTTATATCAACAAATAATTATAGATTTAAAAATAAAATGTTAATTGTACTACACAATATTATACAATGATTAAGTTATATTTTAACTCATTTAAATTTATTTCCTTTTTTGGTTATAATTTTTCTAATTCATCCAAACTATCTGAGGTGAAGTTTGAAATATCCCATCTTCAGAATTGCAATAGGATTGATAGAAATCTATTATGTCAGAATTCTAAGGAAACGGTGTGCTTTATTTGAAGATATATAGACTAAATTTTTTTCATTACGCACATATCGCGCGAAAAATTCTTCCCTCGTTCGTCGGACAAACCAGTTTTCAAGTTTATGTTCAAGGTTACGGGTGAAATAGCGGCGTACTTACGTCACGAGCATCGATTCACTGGCGTTCGTTGACCCACCTAATTCTAGGCGATCGTGAGCGTATCATCGTCGGTTTCGTGAGCCAGACGGTCGTTAATCCGCTCACTCGTGAATCGAAAGACCTTGCCTAACACACCTTGCATAAATCCTTCATGGTGATTATCGCTGTAACGAAAAAAAGTCTTCAATAGTTGTCGTGCCAACCTTTTCTCTCAATGTCGGAACTTCGATATGATTGACCTGACAGTCGACTGTAGTCCGTTTATAGTCCACGTCATTTCTTATTCTCAGATCGATCACGATCTATCGATCACCATTTCAAGCAGTTAAAGGTTTGAGATACTGGCGGGCAGTAGTAGTATATCTGTCCAATCGTACCACACGGATTTTCCGCTACAAAATTCTCCTTCTCTCTCTGTTGTCGCTAATTAAAAAGTTCCGTGAGCCGCACTAACGATTCATCGTGTTTCAGTCGAACTCGACTTGGGACAGTTTTATTCACGGATATAATGAATTGATCAGCACACAGCTGTCCATATTCTCATTTTGCAATTGTAATAGTAGCGACCATTGTAATAGTTATAGTTAATAATAACACTTTGATTTACTGGCAATATATACATAGCTATTGGAAAATGTAATAAGTTTCCAACAGAAACAGTCAATTGATAAATCTCTCGTCTTTGAATTAGAAATTATGCTCTTGTAAAGGAGTTATTAAGTTTTTCTTAAGTCACTTGTCCCTGATATTGTTAGTAAATTGTTGTAGATTGTGAATTAAAAACACACACACACACACACACATATACACGTTGATATGTTATTTTTAATCGGTCAAAGGCTGTTATTGATAATCGGAAACTTCCAGTAGAGAAGGTTTATTGGTAATGAAATGCAAATGATTGTGCAGGCGATGAAAAGTAATTTTAAATGAATGATTGATTTTAACGAGAACTATAATATAAGAATAATCTACATATCAATATAATCATTTGCCCTTTAGCTACAAATCTTATAAAAATCCTTCAATTGCATGCATCGTAAATTACTTTCTAAGTATATAGGTATCCACATTTAACATTGCCCTAGTTACTTTAATTATGTAACAACGTAATAAATTCTTGAATGCGCCGTAAAGGTAAACAACGTAAAATAACCAGGATAGAAGACGATTAATGCAGATGTTATTAATATAATGATGTACCCTCTTTTCAGAATAATTAGTTTTCAATTACAACAGCTTAATCACTTCAATGTCAGCTGTATTGCTCGAAATATTCTGGGATATTTGAACACGAGAAGCTTACATAATTTGTAATCATATATTAACGAGTCAATAAAAGCGTGACATGGCAAACTGTTGACACGCAGAATTAATCTATAAACGGCACACGGCGCTGCAAACTGCGTCTCTCCACTCTCATCGATCACCGGCTGCTTATACAGGTGTAGCTACACAAGCTCGTACGGGTGCAGCGTATTATTGCCAATTTATCAAATGCTACTCCTCCTTTGTATTGAACTAGACAGTAAACAGATTTAATCTTAGCCGGGAACGACGAATACACATGGTTATTGAAAGGATGAAACAGATCGAGTTTCAATTCGATTGAGAAATTCCTCTTTCATAATTCGTTCTTGATTTTCATATACGCCCGTTTCAAAAGCCCTCGCTGTTTAAAAATGTTATCAATCCTGAATTTGGCAAAATTAGGAGCCAATAAAAATTTGATACAATAATAAAATACATGTGGAAAATTCGATACACACACATATTCAACGCGTAAACATAGTAAAAAGTTTGAAAATTTTGTTTAAAAGAACGTGAGTTGAAGTTCCTTGACAACAAGTATCCTTGAAAATCGGTTTAGTTTTACATCAAGGAAAATCGATCTATCGGTCACATTACCAATTATCAAACATCTCAAACATACGTGACTCGTATCTCGTTTTCTCGACGATACCAACCACACAAATCAGTCATCCGTTTTAATAAACCTCGCCTCTAGAGATGTCTGCACGCGATCGTTCGTGTAACAGGCGATATTTCAGTATGATCGGATTACAGGTAGTGGAATCGCGTTGGGAGTAGTAGACCGAAGAGTACACCGATGCGATCGTCGGGGACCATCGGCCAGGCTTGAGAGATCGAATCTCAATTTGGCAGAAATGAAATTCCTCGCAGCAGCTTCGCGCGGCGTCCAACTCGATAAAATACGACCGTGTAGCCGCTCGCTGTGAATTCGCGAGATACCGGATATCTTATGCATTTTCCAATAATGCATTGCGCTCTCCATCATTGTGCATTACCGTGCATTTTTTGCAGCCAATATATTTTTTTTTCTTTCTTTCTCATTCTTTTCGGTAAACTTGAGAATCGAGTTTGATTAAAAATTTAGAGTGCGAGTAGTCGAGTTGCTATCATCGAAAGAATTGTATAAAAGAAATACGCGGAATTATGCGAAGAAATAAAAATTGATTTTTATTCCACAATGCTTTTGTTTTAATTTGTCAAATCTGTTTTATTGTTATTATATATTATAGAAATATATAACAAAATATTAAGAATATAGTATGAATATATAAAAAATGTGTTTTATCGCACTTGGATTAATAATTTATTTAATATCATCTATTTGCATTTCTCAAAATCAATTCGTCATAGCGTTTCACTAATAATCCGTTACAGAAATTAAGGAAGAAATGTTGCTTTTCGTTCTTTAATATCATTTATACTCTTTAATATCTCGATTATTCTTTTGTTAGTCGCACTATTTTTTATTTACGTCACAATTCACAGATATATCAATTTTCCTATTATTTTCTTCTGCTTTTTGAAAAAAATGTTTCTTTTATTAGCACTTGGCTAATAGATCAGGCACTAAAGTGCATTAAAAAACACAAAGAAAAAATTGATAGGTATTAGAATAGATAAAAAACTTTAAAAAACTGTAGGTTAGTAATGACTTAAAATAAGTGTTATAGCCTGAATGTGTCTATTGGATTGAAATGGAAGAGGGTGAATCTGTGACATTCAGTAAGTCACTTATTGACAAATCTGAAATTTTCAGAAGACTTACTCAATCGGAACTATGCTACATGCGAAAGCGCAGTTTCCGCTCTTCGATTATTTACACACGTTTGAATAAACGATAAGTTCTATTTCTTCTTGTAAGAAGTTGGATAATCCGTGAGGAGGCTGCCGGTGGAAACTATGGCTCCCGGTCCGCCTAGAATACCGCCCTTGTTGGCGAACCAGCCGTTACCACCTAGAAAACCGGCAGGTTCCAGCCGGTTCGTGTAGAAACCAGAATCATTCGGGCCCAAGAAATGTACCAGGCTACTGGATGCACTTAGCTGTTTCGCCGTTACGTTTTGTAGCACGTTGATGCCCAGATTGTTTAGCGCCTCTCTCAGCAATAACAAGCGATCCTGCAGGAATGATTGTGGTGAAAACTGTATTTTTTGCACCAGCGGTGTCAGGAACCAAGAAAACGGACCCGGTTTTGCCGTGGAATTTTCCTTAAACTTACCGAAAAAATTGATTTCACGTCAGTGTTTTTCGAGTGTATTCTTATGACATGACTTCATGATACGGAGGGAAACTAAGTTATATAAGATGTTTTAAAATCTTTTTTATTTGAAAGTTAATTATAATTCGAGAACACGAGTATTTGTAACATTACAAGAATTTACACAGAAAAGATAATATATGAAGAGAGTTTTTCTTTCAATACGAGAAAAAACGATATAAAATTTGTTATCAACTTAATTTATTATATTTCAATTAGGCACACTAATGTATTAGACATACTAACATTATAATCTTAATTATTGAATACGTTAATATACGTTAATATATATTAATTGATAACTAAATGTGCGGCAGATTGATTTTAATTAATTAGTTAATGGATTAAATTGATGAGTATAATTTCTGTGAAGAAAATTAGTGAAGAGCTATCTAATTACTGAAATAAAGTGAGTTTCAACAATAACAAGTAAAATTATAATTAATTAGCGAAATGGAACTATGAGATTGTCTCACGGAATGATTGTAATCTAAATTCTGACTTTAATTATAAATATCAATTCACAAAGATATGCTTACGGACTGTACGGTTGTGTCGATCGTAGTACCAGCTGCCGAGTTTGTAGCATCAGTTTGCGTCGCCTTTATTGATGCCTCGTTAGTCGGCAAAGCAGAATTCCGTTGTTGTTTCTTCGATACGAATGAATTTTTTTGCAATTTTGCGTTATCATGATCGATTTCATTGACGGATTCATCGATCGATGGATCCAGCGGTTTCGCCTGTGCTATTGCAGTCTTTACAAATTTTTATTCATTTTTATTATTGCGCAATAATAGTACATTATTGAAAAGTTAGTTAATTTATACTAATTTAATGCCTGCATATGTTTAACATGTCTTAATTCTAAACACATTAATTTAAACACATGTTCGTTAAACTCAAATAGCAGCTTTAAATATGATAAGATAGATCTAGAAATAAATCTACAATAGAATTAAATTAGAGAAAATAAGAATATGAAGAAAATGTTATTTAACTTAACAAATTTTTAAACAGTGCAAATTGTCATATTTATTCGTAAAATAAGGAATAATCATAAATTTGAAAGGACAGATAAAATTTCACTTTTTTACGTCAAAAATTTAGAATTTTATTTTAATTAACAAGCAAATTATTAATCTTGACAAAAAAGATCACATACATGTTCATGTCCTGCCAAGTTTGAAGGCAAACTGTTGAAGATTTACGCGCTAATGTAATGTCTTACCGCTGCAAGTAACAGGCACATAAATCTTGCTGCTTTTGCCATCATTAGATAGAATATTGTAGCAAGGAAGCTCTGACAGTATTCTGGGTAACTTATTCTCGCGATACGGAATATACACCGGTTAGAACTCACGAGCAACACATCGTATATATACTTAACGCCGTTTATATATGCCATCTCACGCGTAATAAGCAAAATAATCACATAAGGGTGCCCACATGTGCATGTTATAGCGGCAGACGTCAAGTCGCAATCATGAAATGTATTTCGTTGGGAAACAAATCGCGAAGAGAAATGCTCCCGTTACTGCGCGGTACGCAGTC
This sequence comes from Crematogaster levior, assembly GCA_901521435.1. NCBI lineage: Eukaryota > Metazoa > Arthropoda > Insecta > Hymenoptera > Formicidae > Crematogaster > Crematogaster levior. The sequence continues at coordinate 15,499 of CABEGB010000693.1, read as the reverse complement.
CCAGTTCGGTGAAAATAAACATACGTGGTCATTTCTCGATATTAAAATCCTTGAATCCTGTATATAGTTGCGATATTATTTGAAATTGTCTCGATACTTTCTTTAAATGTTGTTAGCCTGACAATTTTTCTCTCTTTTGATCATAGTATGCGAAAAAAAATATCGTTGCACACTTTCTGGAAAAAAGTCAAATTATTTTTTTTTATCTTCTTTTTGAAATAGACTGTATGAATATTGAACACTGTTTTGTTAACTTTTCAACAAATAACCTTCGTATTCAACTTTGCATTAAATTAACATGAACTAATTGAAGATGCAACAGTAGTGAAGCAAACTGACTTGGATAATATCTCGTCGTATCTTATCTTACATGCACAAATGTATTTTAATGGGGAACAAGAAATCCATACAGTAACAACAAAAACTGAGGAAAGTTCTTTATATTTCGTTTATAAAACTTCATGTTTAAACTTTTATAAACTTTATAATTAATATAAAATTTATTTTTGACAATTTAGTGACTACGTAATAGTTAATTGTGTATACATGTTATTAAATATATTCACCAATTTTAATTTTTTTCTTCGCTTTATTGATATTTTGTTGTGATATAAATTTTTAAATTAAAAGAATATTTTATTTTAGTTATCTGTTCTATAGAATAAACTTTTGTTTTCAATAAATTTAATAAAATATTTAATCTGTGGAACAAGAAATATAAGTATCAGTTTTTTTACGAAACCTCGAATTCCGTGATAAAGAACAGTCTTCTACAAGACAACGACATTTTCGAAGTTACAAACAGAACGATATGCGAATCGTTCGAAAAACCGGTCGGGTCATTTTTCTCGATTGTTCTGGGACAAAGTGTCGTGACCAACTCTCCTTGAAAGAGTTGTTTTCGGTCAAGAAATTTTTACTCTTATTGGATCGTTCTCGCGAAATCGTTGTGAAGGTCAAAACTTTATCGATTCGTAGTTATTTTAAAGTAGAGACATCTAACCGAAATTCAAAAATAACTGTTTAGAGAATGCGCAAAAGTTCTCAAAGATTAAAAAAAAGAGGTTTTGAGATTATAGAAAAGTGATAAAGAAAGCAAAAAAGAAAGCTGCTATAAATTTCCTGGTTAAAAAGTTTGTCATGATATTGTTGATCAGGAAGACTTGCAATTTTTGCATCGACCTCACTGTGTTTAAGTTAGTTTTTATCGAAGTCGTTTACTTAGCAAAAAAATTAACTTTATGCCATAAAGAAAAAGTTAGAACGACGGAACGCAACAAAAAGTGCGATGCTGTCGCTGGAAAGAGTGAAGTGATTGAGTTAAATCTCGAAGTTGATTAAAACGGAAAATGGAAGAAGCGAATACAGCTATATATAGGAATAACTAGATTATAGATCAGTGATAATAATATATATATGCGCAGAATGCAAATATATATTTTTACATACAAGTATTTGCGTAAAAGTATAAAAATTGTATGTATTTATTATCTTTAGTTGTTTTTAGCTATTTTACTAAACGTCAATTTCGTACGAATTGTAATTATTTTCAAAAATGGTCAACAAGTTTACTTCCAATTTTTTAATTATATCAGGCAATTAAATTATATTAGACAATTAAAAAATTAAATTAAATTAATTAAATTAGTTAATAAATATTAAATTTACCTTTAAAATTAAACAAAGAGTCCAAACTTTTACCATTTTTAATTTTATTTTTGATTACTTTTACAAGCATATCTTATAAAATTTTCTAAATTAATTGTAACTTTAAAGACTGTTGGTATTTTTACTATTTTGATCAGGATAATGTTACTCTAGATAAATTATCACAATAATCCATATATGAAACTCTGATATATACATAGTTCCTGGTATAAATCGTATATTTCAATTAGAGAGAGATCGAGGACGAGTGCATAGCGGAAAGTCAGCTCCTCGTCTCGAAACGTGGATGGCATACGGATGATGGCTTAGTTTAGACATCATGCTGTGATTTACCCATCGGCACCAATAAACAATACCGGCTCGCGGCCGCATGTGTGCTTAACCGATTCGTCACGCAATTAACAATCCTGTACAGGGTCCGCTCGTTTACATACGTGACATTTACAATGAAAGAGTGTGGAGGTGTGCGACGTCGAGGACGATCTGGGACCGTTATGAGTCTTTTCGAGACCAGTCTTGTCCCAACGACCGCCCGCGAACCTCGATTATAGTCTGTGAAATCGTGAATTTCTTCGGCGATCGTCTGAAACCTTCGGAAATATATTTGCTCACGAGAAGATATAAAAATATTTCAGATTTGAATCGTTTGATTCTTTTTTTTAGTGGTTTTAGAATTGTCTCCGAATATTGTTTCTTATTTCGATTTGAAATTTTTTACGGTGATACATCTTATATCGTGTGATACATCTTATATCGATTTTTACACTTTAACATTTTTCTTAGTGATTCTTATTGAATTGTGACAAGTTTATGCTTCGTGAAAATTCGTGAGCTTTTACAAAGTGTACATTTGAAGACGTGGAAATTATTTTGGACTGATAAAAAAATATCTCATCATGAAGATATTATGTAGTTTGGTGGTAATAATGATTGTCCAGCAGGTAAGTGATATTTATTATTACTATGTTTTTAACATTTAATATTGCATCGTTGTGAGATATTGCGTTATTTAATGTCATTGCTGCATTATAGAAAATTACTTTTTATAACTTAGAAAATCTTTTATAACTTAGTAAATCGAAAACATACAAGCTATTATATTATATTATAAAGTTATTATTTTCTAAATTTATTACATAGTTTGAGCAAAAATCAAGATATCATAGGAAAAATATAAATCTCTATCTTTAAAATATTAATTTTACCATTCTGAGTTGAATATCAACATTTAACATAATAATAATAATAATATTCTCCTAATTTGCGCTTAAGAAATAAACTTGTGTATTAAATAAACTTATATATAGCCATAATCACGACTAACGGCTCGGAGAACTACGTGTATTCGCATGCTTTAGCGGAAATGTTAATTAAAATTCCTCATTGCTTCAGGCTATCGCCGGAATCGTTAGGAAACCGCCGGCCTTTGCAACACCAGTATATTCAAATTCGTACCTTCCCGCTGCCATGCAGGTGAGTCATTTTACTTGATTTACTAAATTTGACAAGATTCTGAACATTAAGTTCTCTTGCGCGTAACTGCGATGCTTCTTACCTAGCGCGTAATAATCTGGAATTATTTTGTATTTATATTTCTGCGTTAACTTGTTATCATGCATTTTCTCTTTTTTCCTTGCATAATTCTTAGTAGCAACATTTTTATTAATTTTACAGGTTTTTATTAATAGTATGAATATTAAAAACTTGAATTTTTATATAATTCTAATAAAAATTCAATTTTTAATGTAGTATAACAAAATAAAATATTGATTAAAATAGTATAAAAGTATATGGATCCTGTATATTTATTTTTATATATCTATTTACTTTAGTAAAATGTTGTATACATCAAGAGTATTTTGAAAAATATGTAATATTGGTAAACCCGTTCGTTTGTGCGATCCATTTCAGGTAATTTTTCACGCGGTCGAGCAACTGAAGGTACTCCAAGCGGAAGAAATATTGCAGTTAGACTTGGTAAATCCCCCAGATCTGTCGACGACCCAGTCGATGACAGATCAGCAACCGCAATCGACGACACCTGGGGGAATTTCTATAATTTCAACTGCTACAACAGCGGATGACAAGAAGACAGAAAGTGATCCCATGATATCAATTTCAACTCAAGCGAGTATGGTATCGAGTCAAGGATCATCCAAGCTTTACGATGATTCGACAGAAATCACTCAAAGTTGGGCAACTTCGACTGCGAGTGTTGTATCCGATAATTATCATAAAGAGACACCTGAAGTGAACCAAGAGACGACTGAAACAAATTACGAATTACCGGCCACTCCGGAAACGAATCACGAATCACCGGAGCCCGTACAGGAGACTCAAGAACCGAATCAGGAAGTCTCGGAGGAGAGCGAAGAACAATCTTCAAATACTGAACGCTCCTCCGAAGTATCTAAAACACAAACTCCACAATACGAAAATACATCGCAACAACAATCGACCGAGGCTTCTGTCACGCAAGTATCAGATGATCAGAAAAAGAAGGAATCGACTGTTGACAGCGTCGTGGATAAAATTTACGGAATTGTGAAGACAACTACATCCTTGTTTAGCGAGGAATCTGATGGCGATTTGGAGAGCGTGGAAATATCGATTGTAAAGTCGGAGAAAATTGAAGATGAAGAAGATGAAACAAGGTGTGACAACGTTATATAATGTGATATTATAGAATTGTAATAGCACATTATATAACGATATTATAATTCTACAATATCACATTCCATATTTACTAAAAGGATTCAACGACAGAATCTTGTAGGAACTATATACATATATATTCTTTTTTGCTACAAACTATTTTAAAAAATAATTTTATAAACATTGCATTTATATCTGAAAGTATCTAGTTTTTATTTTTAGAAATGAAAGTGAGTAGAATGTATTGTATAATTTAAAAAATGATTTAAAATAATTGCTGTGGCTCTAAAAGAATTGAAGAGACACGAGAGTACACAAATATTGACTTAGTCTCAGAGAAAACACTAAAAGTACATTTAATAAAGCTTTTCTTTGTCTTTGTCGCCACAGATTCTCTTTACTCGGTGAGAGAGTGGCTCAAGTGCCACGTCCAAGTTTGAACCACTACTTAAAGCGTTCCAAAGTACCGCCTAAACCGTCTCTTCAACAGCTAGCGAACCTTTATGACGCTCTCAGCAAAGAAGCGCGGAAGCAAGGATTTGCACGTTTTGCTGGTTTCGCGGACAATGTCTTAAAGATCTTGCACTCATCCGCCGAGGGTGGCATTAATCCACAGCTGAGACAACTGTTACAGAAAATAGTAGAAGGGAACGAACTTACCAGAGACGATGCGAAGATCAGGACGTTGCAAGCAATACGTGATCTCGATGATCCTGCCAGTGCGCTCAGCAAGGATCTAAGCAGTTTATTACCGTTACGTTATACGCGTTAATTTTTTAAGACAGTTGCAACGTTCAAATTGCAACGTTCTTGTAATTTTTAGAAGCAGAGATACGAATATTGTAATAGAAAAGATTTATTTTCTTTATAAAGTAAAAAGGTATAATAATTATTATATCTTTATGGATCTTTATGGATACTGAATTTTCTAAATATTTTCACTCAATAAGTGTAAAAGCTTAGAAAATGTGTATTTATAATATGCCTTACTAAAAGTAATTTTAAAAGTAATTAATATTATTCGATATTTTTTGAAATATAATTTTTATCTTATCTAAATAAAAAAATGAAATTGTGATTGTTTTTTCAGCATATTTGATAATTTTAATAATGAAATGATGATCCTTATTTTTCTTTGTACCACTTGGAAATTATTTTCATTGCTATGTCAATAGTATCACCTAAAACAGAGCAAAAAAATTTACTAAATTTAAAAAAAAATTTTTTAGTTTAGTAAAAAATAAATTAAAAATTTTTTTGCTACTTAATTTTTTTCTGAACATTAAATAAGCTACTATTTTATATTATTTAACATTTATTATCTAAGAAAATATTTTATTTTCTTAGATATTTTGCTGTAAGTAAAGATTGTACTTCATTAATTTTATAAAACAAATGGAACATGATATAGTTCTAATTTCAATTGTCATCTACAAAAAAATTGATTGCAAAATAGTGTAAACATTTTAGACGTACTTAGAACGATCAAGAAATAGAATAAAAAACGAAAACCTTTGCTAGTCACATAAGAATGACTGATATAACATTCGCGGAAAATCATTAAAAACTAATAAATACCTTTTGTCTCTATTGGATAAAACTTCGTGGAGAAGGTAAAAGGACGTTCGATTTCGTGAAATATTCTGTCGTTAATCTCGGTGATGTTGAGTTTGATTCTTTGGATTAGTGATTTCTCGAGAGTTTTTAAAAAAAGTTCCCATCTGGGTTTAAAATAATCCGCCATTACCCCCGACCATTGTTTGTTGGCGTAGTCTCTGATCTCGCCATTTGGGCCCCACAAGGTAATCTGATTTCTTGCATTATATTCATAAGATCGTTTCTCCTCTTCGTTGGCAGCCATATTTTTCGCTTGGGCTAGCCAAGTGCCCAGCAAAAAATTACTTCCTGATGCCAGGATAGATTCGAGATCGTCGAACAATTCCAACAGAGCGTTCGCGGATGATCTACGGAATTATTAGTATAAAATGATAAAATATTTTTTAAATATATATTGCGAATTCTTATCATGTAACAATGATTATACGAAACGCTGTTAACACATTGAAAGATATTATTTTTCTCTTATTTTATTTTATTAATTATTTTAACGCTTTTTTAAAATTATTTTAATGAGATCTCTATCTTTAAAAAAACTGAAATATTTAATTATTTATTATTAGATAGACAAAACTAGGCTTAATAAAATTACAAAAATAATATTACGTCTATATAATTATAAAATATATCGATATTGTATTTCAATATACTCACTGAAAAGCAGTGATATTCTTTTTTTCATAGCAGTCTAATATAGTCACATAGATATCGTCGGCTATTAATTGGAGAGCTTGCCTGGTTATATCAACCACATCATGCCTGTAGAGAGTATTATTTCCTCTGCCATATCTTGCTTTTAGAAACACGTTCCACATAGAATAGAAATTTTTACGATCATACCAGACCTGCATTAAAGAAAATTACTTTATATTATAATTTAATTTAATATACAATTTAAATGATGATAATTAATTAAAATAATTTTTTTGATGTTAATTAATTAATTCAAATAATTTTTCTTCTACATGTCTCGCTAATTTTTATCAATTTCCAGTTTCCAGTTTAATTGTATCTCTATCGTTAAAATAAAAACGAGGTTTTGCATTTATGTCCTATTGCGTTATTGAAAATGCAATTATATAATTCTATCAAGCATAAGTTAGTTATGATTACTAATGTATGTTTACCCATGACGAAATACTTAAACTCGGTCGTCTGGTAATAACGTAATGTCCTCTGATTCTTTGCGTGCCGATAAAATTATAAACTGTTCTGCCGAGGTGTCGCCAAGCAGCTACCGCATATTCGTTCCATGCGCCATATCTTCGAACAGTGTAATTTTCGAACCTGTCGATCAATGATCGTCGTATCAATTTAATCGATCAAACGAGCTTAACAAGTTTTTTGTTTAATTCGCGAATTGGAAGCCAACTCTGTCGATAGATTATCGAGACACGGTAAGACGTTAAGACCACGCTTCTTCAACGGACGTTGCATTTTTAATCCATCTGAATTTTAATGCATCTGAATTATATGAGATGCGCGTTCTCACCAATCGTCGAGGTCGACGGGCTTGTGACGATACGCCATTTCGTTCATTAGTTCGTAAATTACATAGTTCTGATTGATACCCTCGGGTGTCAGACCGGTTCCCACCATAGTACTGCCATTCATGTTTCTCCCATCAAACGTGCGCTGAAAAAAACAGTTGACTGATTATTCTGATGATTCAATCTATGTTCTATCAAATTCATTGACTCAAATTCATTCTGATGACTATATAATAGGACATTCTTTATGTTTCAGATCTTCGTTAAAAGATTCTTGATTTTTTGAACATTAAGTAAAGATATTTACCAAATGTTATTTTGTGCGAAGAATTGAAAAGTGAAAAAATTTACGCGTTCTCGTTTAACTACGTTGTCACAATGTTTGGCATAAGAAAAACATTTATTTATAATATATAGCATTATGTGAAGTATAGGTAAAATTCAAGATACAATTGAGAGAAAGAAAAAGAATTGATTATGTTAAAGTCTTTGAATTTTTTTATATTTTAGCATGCATTGTAAATGATATAGCGAAAGACAATCGTATTCTTGGTTTCTTACGAAAAATTTAGGTGACATAAGGAAATATAGATTTCTAATATACCTGATTAATAATCTGCGCGGAGCCAAACATTCCCAAGGTGCCGCCGAAGTTGTGCAGCATGCACCAAATAAACGGTTGACCGTAATACGATTTCAATCGACCATATTGTGGAAACTGTTCCGATTGTAGATCTAATACCAACATTCGTCCCTGCGTTTGATTTTAGTATCAGTTTAAAGCTGCGTGTATCATTATTGTAAAATAATACAATGTGCCAATATACAAAAAATATTTTTTTAATCGATGGAAAAGAAAATATTTATTGAAATGATTCTATTTTGCATTTTATCAATATCTCGTTTTTCTCTATCATATGAGTATACTAAATTTTTCGTGCTAGCAAGACATTGAATTTATTACATTATTATATATAATAAATAGTACATTCACAAAATATAAAAGATATTTCACTACATTTTGCAGGAATTACTCATTTATGTGTTACAATTTCTTGCCAATGAGGTACGATCGATACTTATTAATATTCCAAATTTACCGTGGGTACCGAGGTCAGGAAAGCTCTTGCTCTGGACTTGGTCCAAAATGTAATGTCGTGCACGAACAGCCAAGCTTGCATTAACCTAGAAACGGCGCACATGTATGTCTGATATAGAAAGCATGATTATTATATGTATATACAATATAATATTTAAGTAATATTTGTGTCAAATAGAAATGAACTATCTGTTCTTCAATTTACTCACTTACCATATCGCTTTAGAATCGACTGCATTCATAGCTGAAAAAATCGATTGGCTGACGTTTCTCAAGTAAGCAAGTTCATTGTTGCCGGGTTCGTTTTCGTTAAAAGTGTCGCAATTATAAATATGATCGGTACCAAACTCGTCGATGTACTGCAGCAATGAAATTTCACGTCTTCACCTCACCTCATTTACTTCTATCGAAATTATTATGTTAACTTACCATTTGAAGGAATTTTTCTCCAATTATACGAAATAACGGATCCGTCGGTTCCAGCAAATAAGGACTGAAAACGATAATTATATTAGATACATTAAAAGTTATTTATTATTTAATTTTATTATACTTAAACACAAGTTTTTTTATTCGAGATATATTTTTATCTGATAGTAATTGTAAAGAATATTTTGTCTTTAACATTTCAGAGTTATAATTATAAATATTTTGTGCGGAGGAATTATTTTAAACAGATTATAATTAAAGATTGTAATTAAAAGAGAGAAAATTCTGCAAGAGACAACTAGACTATCTTGATCGTACCAGCAATATTTGTCTTCGAAATTATTCCACGGATCTATCTTCGTCATATTAGCATTTGGAAAAAGTCTGGCAAAAGCTCGCGGTACATGACCGGAAAATGCTGGTAATACTGGAACGATTCCGAGATCTCTCATTCTTCGAAGAATCTGGTGCTGCAGACGTACGGTGTGATTATGCCAATTTGATGATAATGGTCCACCAAAACCACGAATATTGCCCATCCTCGCCCTACGTTATTGCAATAAATATATTTTATTGTATTCTACATAAAAAAGTTTGAAGAATATAACGACCAGGGTAAGAAAGCAGGTCCACCCAAATGCTCGTCAATTTCCTCTCTCGTCAGATTCAATTCCTGATAGAGTCTTTGCCAGATTGCCTCTTGTCCGGTAAAAGCGAGGGCAAGATTAATCCCATTAAAGGCCATCCAATCGATGTTTTTTTCCCATTGTTGCCACTGCCACCAGGCTGAACTATAACCCACAGTGCACACGTTCTGATAATATCTGAATCTATAAAGTTACGGAATAATGTAAATACATACGCTGTCATAACGTGTCATAACGTATCAGATTATCACAAATCAAATATCACCTATCATTCGATATAATTTTAACGTGAACTTCTGGCAGGGTATTTGGCAGCGCTATTTGTGTACCGTCCCATGATATATGAACATTGCAATAGTTTTTCAAGTAATAATGCAAACCCCATGTGATCGCCACTCCGGAAGTGCCGCGAATTTCGATTTCTCCTAGAGGGTTTTTTGTTATCTATCAAAAAAGAAGTCACTCGACAATACCAGATTACTCTTTTGCAAATAGTTATTCATGAACAAATGTGTGGCTGTTGCAGAATGAACACCGCACCTTGAAAGTATCTTTGCCAATAGGTCCTAAATCCGTATCTATCATCATAATAAACATTTTAGATATCTCTTTGCCTAGCAGTCTCTCTGCGACATCTTCAGCTGCTTTCACTTGAATTTCTGGCGACGTACGTGATTTTATATGTCCTAAAGTAACCTGAAACACTATTTATATTCTATATTGTAAAATAGATATCGTAAATTTTAAGTATTATTTTTCAAAGAAGTTAAATTAATTATTAACAACGTTGATCTAATAATTTATTTGGTGGCATAATTATTAAACATTCTGTAGAATTTGTACTTAAATTTTATGTTCCAAAACACTCAAATAAAAATTCGGAATCCATTCTACTTACTGTCAGATTTGTAACATTGAATGGACAATATGAGCAATTCAAATATTATAAATAGTCGCCACGATGTTGTGATATCCATCTTGTTGGGCCTCAGTATATTGACTGATGCATAAAAGTGGGGACACAAAGCAATTGCCGCATCAGTATCATCCCTACTCTTTGGTTTTCTTATCTGATGAGGCCTCCAGACCATATAACAACCAGACCATATAACGTCTCTCAATAACTTATGATACGATCATTACATTTATGATACAGTAATAAAAACTCGTTTACATCATTTACGAATTGAATTTATTAAATATTTACAATTGTATTATTGAATTATTTATTAAATATATACTATTTGTATAATTAAATATTTATTTCTTTTATTTATGCAATAATTAATTACATGAATTAAGAAATATATTGGAAAATATAAATAGGTGCATAAAATATAATTAAAAATATTGAAAAAATTTGAAAAACTACTTTATGATATTTAAAAAATTATTCTTGCATATTGTTACTATTGGTATTCGCCATGGATATAGAAATACCTGAATAGAACGTAAGTTATTTTTTTAGACGAGGGGTGTGAAGCCTGAGAAGTAAGGGAAAAATTTATCGCGGTCAAATATTGATTGATCAGATTTTATTTGTAATACACACATATGATACGATATATCTATTTTTACATCACGTCCCGTTGACGTGATTTTAAGTGAGGCATCGGTTGTGATTGGTTATGTATTTCGTTATTTTCTTCTCCTTCAAGCTTCAATCCCGTAGCACACTTGCTTTTTTTTTTATAAAATTAATACTGCCCAAAATTAGCGATTATAACAAGGTGATAAAAATAAAGCAAGTGTGCGAGTGCATAAAACTCTTTCGAGAATGTGCAGACGAAAATCGATTGGTACTCTTTACGAGTGGTTTTAATAATATTTCAATTTTTTGGCTACTGATATAGAGCTAATAAGTAATTTTATCTATTTTTTAAAATAAAATTTTTGTTATTTAAGATTATTCAAAGAATAATTATGTCATTTTATTCTGTTCAAAAAAGTAGGAATTATTTATTAATTAAATATTTGTCAAAAGGACAGGAATCATACTTACATTTTTATTTCCAGCTTCAACCTTTATATTTTTTCAGATATTTTATTCCAATTAAATTCTTGGAAAGAACAACTTTTTTTTACCTTTAAATATTGATTTAATTTGTCTAAAAGTTTTGATTAGAATTCAAGCTACAAAAATAAAAAGAAAGGCGCGTAGAGATCTCCAAGGACTTAATGGGTTAAGAAGAAAATAATGTAATTATTATAATTAAATAGATACAAATTAGAACGATTTCTTTATCGATTTATGCATTATTTATGATAATAGAAAAGATTGAAGTATACACATGCATGATGTGTACATTAAACATTGTCCACTATTTTCTAAATAATAAAAAATATAATGAGTTTATACTGAGTTAGTTTTGCAGTCAAAATTTTAAAGTAAAGAAAGTTCGACTTTATCAATTTGCAATTGGTTTTATTCGCTTTCCTTATTCTCTCACTTCTTATTTTATCATCTATGCAAATTCACAGAATTACAAATTATTACAAATACTACAAATATTACAAATATTACAAATTAATGATCACAAATTATATAAAATATATCTCTTCTTTCTTAATGAACTTTAATGCTAATCTGACTTGTACACTCTTTTCAGTTAAACGAGCTGTGAACAAACTAAAGCCGAGAATTGCTGGTCGTACGTCCTTATTATTATCTTATGTTTTTTCTTAATGTTTGTGCTTTCCTGTAGCATAAAACGTGCGTTATGCCATGAACTCTAATAATTGTATATTTCTGAAGGTTTGTGGGTATAAACTCATGCCAATCGTAAATATTATCGATATCTCGATAATATTTAATGTCGATATTGATGTATCTTTAGATGAATCTACACAAATGTGCGTGTTATAAGATTTCTCACGTGCATGTGAGTCTCGCTGCTTATGTAGTAAAATACAGAAGGATTTTAAACATGGTCTGAAGAGTTAAGCCTGCGGCACACGATGCTCTTTTGCCTGCTGGATTGCTTGCTCGATGATCTGCTGGAATTCCATGATGGATCAGGTGCTATTTTTCTCTATTTGGATCGCGTGTTTGTTCATTGTGAGAGCCAATCAGAGTACAGCAGACCAGCCAGCAGAGTGACCAGCTAGCAATCCAGCAAACAAGTATTGTGTGTCGTAGGCTTTCGTACGAATGCCGATCATTCCCATTCTATCGTTTTCTAGTTATACTGTGCTTGAAATTTTACACCTACTAATACATTGAAACTATGATAAAAACCTATTGTTCATTATATTCTAAAACGCATGACAATACCGCTGCACAAGTTGCTTTAACTGTGTTTAATTTTTAAGAACTAAACTATCCGCTTTAGAGACCGGACTTAGCTTCTAGTTATTTTTTTATTTTCAGAGTTGAAGTCGGATTTGCATGGAAAAATATTTACCAGCGATGAAGAAACATTTCGCAGTGTTATGTTAAAGTTAAAGATTCAAAATATTTTTAGTTACATAGAAAAATTAATTTATTATTCTAAAATAAAAAATGAATATAAAAAAGTGAAAAATAAAAAAGTTTTTTCATCACCTTTTTATCTTGGGTTGACAATTTTTGGATTTGATTATATATTTGATATAACATTTAACATAATTTAATAGCATTTTTATACTATAATTATAGTATATATTTTTAAATAGCATAATGCAATATACAACTTGTCACAAGAAAGATAAAATTTATTCGGCAAAATTTATCTATCATTTTGGTACAAAGTTTAAAATTTAATACAATATGTAAAGTATTATAATAATAATGTTTAAAATTTTTCGAAAAATTACTATTTTAAAATGCGATTCAATGTTTATGATTAATTATAATACATTTAATATATTAGATTTTTAATATATTAGATATAATAACAATATAATAGTTATATCAACAATATAACCCTTATGTGCACAACCAACTTTTTCCACGTTGTTGCACAACCGGGGTACCCGGGTATCCACTGCGAGTTTATCTTAATTTTTGACAGTTTAAACAAACGGAATCGTTTGAAATAAATTTATTTCATTAAATAAACATCAATAGAAAGTATTTAAGTCATATTGGAGATCCTGAGCCCGCCACAGCATTCCAAAAAATAAACATAACAATTGAGTACCGGAGCGCTGCGCAGGTACGAAGGGGATCGGGCGACCTTAGTCGACCGGCTGTAGTGGGGATGTAGTGGGGATAATACGGCAATAGCAGAATTATATTTGTTGTTTATTTATAAACTACCATTACCTAAATAAAATATTAATCAATGTTATTAATTAATTTCTGAGCGAAAACATAATTTTACACCTAGTGGATACCCGGGTACCCGGTTGTGCCCAACGTGTATGTGTCATAAAACCATGTAATTTAGGTTAAAAAAATTCGAAAAAAAATTTTTTTTCAGTCGTTTCATATTCTCAAAGAGTTCAACGAGGCATTCCTAGACGGAAAAATCGATATTTCAATTTTTCATGAAGTTATACGCAAAAGTATGGCGCGGTGGATACCCGGGTACCCGGTTGTGCACATAAGGGTAATAATATTATATATGAATATTATATATTATATATGTGATTATATATAATATAATAATTATATAACATTAATAATATTTATAAATAATGTCGCCGATTTGAGCGATATTATCATTGATTGATAATTTTCTATCAAAGCATAAATTATTAACTATCTTCGTGATTAATAAGTTGATATTGTGGATCGTTATTAGAGGAAAAAAGTTGACCTAAGCTAGGAAGATAATAGTCCGGGCAAGTATCATCTTCTTTTTGTGTGTATTCCAGCGTATCGGTTCCCGTGCCGACAAAAAGTTTCATGAATCCGCACATTGAGGCAAACTTCATGTCTTGACTAGCTCTATATTTCCGAATTGATAAAATATTCTTTTGTAGTAAATATTCAAAGATAATTTTATGCAATATAAAGGTAAATTTTAGTGTAAATTTTGAATATAAAAATAAAAAAATGAATTAAATTATAAAATTGAATAATTATAAAAATTTTAAATAAACAGAAGTATAAATTTGTCGTAATTTTAACTCACGTGTCACCAATGAATAAGCATCTTTTTGGATCCTTCACGTTGCAGTTTTCTAAAACATAATCTTTTAAATTTTGACTAGGTTTACCACATAAAATCGGTTTTTTTCCGCTTTGCGTGCTGATAAGGTTTATCAATGGTCCAGGACCTAACAATAAGGAAACATAATATTTTTTCTCTTTTCTTTCCCTATGAATTTTTAAAACATATTTAAATACAGATATATATTACATAATTTGTATAATTTTTTTGTGCTAAATGCACTTATTGTATTTGATAGATGTTCAAAGTTTGTACATATAATGTAATGTAATTATTTTTTTGTTTACATATGGAGTATTGTTTTCTTTTTTTTAATAAGAGGGATATCCGTGTATGATAATTTTTTTTATGACTTTATATGATAAATTTATAATTATACATTGATGTATATTAATAATGTAAATATTTGTATAAAAAATATTTTTATTATTTACAAACAGCACCTAATACCTACCTAAAATTTTAATTTGAGGTACTTTTTGTACTAGTAACCATTCCTCTGTTATTCCTGTTATATACAGTACATCTTTACGTTGGAGGCACGATATAGCTAATGTTAACATTGGCCAATTGCAATGGGTATCAAAATCAAAGATAACAGCTTTAACAGATGGCCGATCTAAGACCTGCTTTATAGTTGCAATTACATCTGTGTCGAAAATTTTTGGCTGCAAAATAAAAAGTTAATTTATTATCGTATGCTTTACGCGAAATTTCATTAAAAATTTATTAAAATCAGAATTTACATAATTGACGAATTGATAAAAAAAAATTTTTAGACAGATTAACTTCTAT